>CATIWQ010471795.1:0-63206 GCA_949673415.1 Euphorbia schlechtendalii | reverse complement strand
TTGAAATAGAAAGTATAAGTAGAAAGCAAAGAAAATTTGTAAGGCATGCAAGTGAAAGCTAAAGTTGATCAAATCGTATCCACTCTTTAATTGGAGTAGTCAATTCCTGCAATTCCTGCGTTTGCTTTGAATTCGATCTCGGCCTGTACAGAACCTTCGCTAGGATGCTATTCTTTGTGAATATCGAACAAATGAATGTTGAAGAATGAAAACTTTTATTGATAAGTGATTTGCAATTACACTTATACAACAATCGCTTGAATATGTAGAGAAATCTAGTGATCAAAACAAGGATTCGAATCACTTAAACATTTTCTCGCTAACACTTATGAACGTAGCGAAAACTAAATAATTTCACTCTCTATCTACACACACTATGTCTCTCACTTTTCTAATTCCAATGCCACACCATGCACTGCATGAAATTTGTAAGGTTTGGAGCCCTATTTATAGAGTTCGAAGGGTTGCATCTATCCAAACGAAGAGTTATGTCCATTGGTGAAAGATTGCTTCACTTCATTGTGATTGGTTGAGAAGCTTTAATCTTATCTACAATGGATAGGCATTTATTCATGATTGGTTAACTTCTGATAAGTGTCTTTTCATTGGTAGTCGATGGCGGTTGATTATTCTTATATGGTGGTTGGTTGTTAAGAAGATTTAACCAAAAAACCATCCAAGTCTCGATCACGATATACAAGTCACGACCGTGAATCTTTGTTTCATAATTTTCTACTTCTGAAGTGCATCAATTCATGACCGTGAATTGTTATCATGACCGTGAATTGTGTTTTTCTTCAAAATTCTTCTTGTAACTTCACCGATCTTCGACATCTTCAATCCTAAGACAAATCTTTAAGTTCCACGCATCTTTTCACACCTTATTCACTCTTTTTACATAGAATTCCACTTTAGATCATTTTACTTCCAAGATTTACCTAGTATCCGCATTTGTACCAAAAATAACTACATACCACGTGAAACTTTTATACCATTCCTCACCTTTTGCATAAGTCATTGGTTATCCTCTCTTTCTTTTGATTTTTCTTTTAATACCCTCAACCTTTATTAATCAATTTCAAAGTATTAGGCCATAGTTTCCCAACACTTTAAACACACACAATATTTATAGGACTTATTCGAGATTTGCATATAAAACTCATAGTAAGAATACTATTAGATATTACTCCACTTAAACTTTTAGGAAGCATTAAACTAAAACTATATAACTTATACTAATTCATGTTGCATTGAAATATATATCGAAACTTACTTGGAATGTTGCTCTGGAATGTTACTTACCACTCATCCTTTCCAAATGCTAAATGTTGTGCTAAAAATGCTCAATTTCAACATGCGCTCAAATTTTGCACTAACATCAAACTTGTAATACCTAACACTCACAATAACCTTGGATAATTGTTAGTAAAGTATAAGAAAAGATAGTGGATAAATGACACGAAAATAAAAAAAAATTCAAATTCTTCGATTTTTTATTTATTTAATTTTTTTGGATTTGATAGGATTTTTACAATGCCCCCACACTCTTAAAGAACACAATGTCCTCATTGTGAGACATTTAATAAAAATCAAAAACTAAAGCTAAAGCTAGTCAAAAAAATAGAATTGAAAAAGAGAAAGTAAAGTAAAGGATAAACCTGTTCTATTGTGAAGGAGAATCCGGGGAACTAAGAGTGAATTGACAATTTTGTTTTCTAAAGAATGAAAGTAATTTTCGAAGTATTGATTTATTACTTTTCTTTAGAATCTTCATATCTTTCTTCATAACTCCAAGTTTTGTTTAGCAATTATACAATTTAAGTTGCATGCTTACCTTCCAATCTTCCAAAGCTTCTTCGTCTTCTTCATCATTTTCTTCTATTTCATTCATTAGGGCTTTTCCTTTGCAATGGCTTACGGATGGATTAGATGGTTCGATGGAAGAATCTTCTTGAATCAAGTTGAGTTTCTTAGTGCGGTTGGAGTAGGAGTAGAATGAATAAACACCATTGTGTTCTTGGAGTAATCTAGTGTTCTTCAAATAATTCCCAACCATGTAGCGAAAATACTCACCCTGTTGTTGGACATAGGGGAGTTTACCTCTTGCACCCAAGATGATAGCAGTTATAATTTCGGCCGCTCCAATCTTGCTTCTCATGCTTCTTGAGTTCTTCTTTATCATATCCCATATGATATCCACAAATTCCACTTTTTGTTTCATCATAGCACAAGAAAGAACAAACAAGTCTTTCTTTTGGACCTTTGTATTCTCTACTTGACAAAATACCGAAGTGGAAAGGTATTTGTGGAGAAGAAAAATGCATTCATCCTTAATAAGTTTGGTAGGAGAGTTTTTGGGATCGAAGACTCTCTTACCCGATAATTCTGCCCAAACTCGATTTGGTTGAAAAGAATCCATCATGCTTGATGAATTGATAATCTCGAAACCGAACCAATCACCCATCATCTCTCTTATAACAGTGTATTGTTATCCTTGATTACGAAATTGAATAGCCCTCTTCCTTGATTCTTCATATTCGAATGTCACTAGACATTCGAGAATCCAATCTCGATTTTGTATTCACAAATCTTATAAAACCAAGAGCTGATAGGTAGACTTCCATCTCTTTGCAGAGATTCAAAGTTTCCAAGAAGACTAAATCGAGGAATATCATCCCGGTGATATCCAAGTTGTTGAGCTTTTGAAAGCATTTGCCTTCTTCTCTTATCCTTAAAGGGAAAGGATAATCAAATTCTTCTTGAATTGATTGGGCTCCTCTTTTAGTTGCTGTTCTCTTTACATGAGTCATATTGGTTTGAAGTAAAGGGTTGAAAAGGTTTTGAATGTAGAAGGTTGAAGATGAAGAATTTCAGAGATTTGTAAGCTTTTGAAAGGATGTGGTGGTTAGGGTTCAACTTGGACCTATTTATAGAGGTTTAAGGGTCTCTAATTGGTCATAATTGATAATGTAGCCGTTTATGCTCTAAACTAGCCGTTAGAGGCAGTTACAGACATCTATCACATATCTGATCGCGATCTGTAATGGTTATAATTTACCCATGTTGTGATCGTGAAGGCCAGTCACGATCGTGACTTTCTTCATGATAGAAACAGAATGCTTTGATATCCAATATTCGTGAAATTCTTATTCTTCAAATTTCTTCAATTTTTAAAATTACACCTATAAAAACATAGAAACAAAAACACAAAAAAACTTTGTTAAATACAAAAGAAAAATATTTACTATTATACCTTGATTTTTCATGGTGAAGATAGTAATTGAACATCAACGTCTTGTTCAAATTTTTCATTTCATATTCAACAAATATTTACAAACTAACAATGAAACACAAACAAACACAGCTAAACTTAAAAAGAAACACTATACAAGGTTCTAATCTGAAAAGAAAAGAAAAACTATTCATTCAGGAGTTAACAATTCAATCATCTGATCAATCTTATAACTTGACTCCTGCAGATCTCTTTCAACATCATACACCAAAGTATGGATGTTGTTAATTTGCGATGAATAAAGATTTGATCTTCCATTAATTCATTCAACTTCCTCTTAAGATTGGCTGAACTACTCCTTTCTTCCTTAGTAATTTCTCTTTCTCGCTTTCTATCCGCTTTTACTCGCTCATCTCATGATTTCCAATCATAGGTTATCCCATTTTCACCAATGCACTTAGTTAGAAATCCGTACTTGAAGAAAATTTCAGTAGTTAGTTCCGGAATTTCATCTTCGTCAGTAATGACTTCTGCACAACAAGGTAATCTTCCAATTTTTCCTAACAAATTCACCATAGTTCGACACCCGTACGCTATCCTACCAGGATCAATTACGGCAGACATAAGAGTCCCCATCATACTTCCTGATACGTCCAGAGGTAAGCCATTCCAAATTGCTTCCAAGATAAACAATTCTTCAGAAATGACTGTGTCGAAACTAGATCTACCAAAAAGCGCACTACTTAGATAGAAGTGTAACGTGAGTAAACAAGGGTCTCGGATCCATTGGCTATAGGCAGATTCCTATTTGTATTCGTCTTTTCCAGTAAGGTGATACCAAGTTGGTAGTGGATCCTAACCAGGAAGCATTTTGTAGAAACAATCTTTAAGGAATCCCAAATTCTGCTCCAATTTCTTCCTCGACAATTTATATTTCTTCCCTTGATGATGAAATTCTAGACAATCCATCTTAGCATTTACCCAAACTAACAATAACAACATCTCCTTATAGTTATCTTCGTTGATCCCAATATTCATAGAGGAATAGAGAATGAAGTTTAGAATCCTAAGATAATACATTACCCTCTCATAGATTCCTAGATGAATGAAACTATTCCTATGGATAACATAAGAACTTGTGAATTCTGCATCTTTGATGGTTTCTAAATTATCACCTTCCTCTCGAGAGTGAATAGGAAAAGGTGCTTCATACCACTCTTGCAGATTTGAAGGAGGAATGAGAATAGATTGGTTAGAGTATACCATTTTGAAGAAAAGGATTGGTTGATTTTCAAGGTTGGGAACAAAGATTTTTTCTGAAGAAAAAAGGAATTTCTGATTTCAGAAGTGAAGGATTATGAGAATTTGCATTCTACATATAGAATTTGAGAGAAACCATCGAAAAACTGCTCAAATTGTTGTAATTATCGCTCACGTCACAATCATGATCCTAGGTCGCGAACATGACTAAACTAAAAATAAGAAACATAGAGTTTTAATAGGAATTCAAGAGCGCGAATGGAAGTCGCGAACGCGAAAAGGGAAAATAGAAGAAAATCTTCTATTTGTGAAGAATTAAGATGAAATATAATGATGTCTCACCTCCAAGATGATTATTTCATAATCTTTTCATATCTAGAATAAGATTAGAAAATTGTATAAAATAGGAAATGAAATAAATAGATATAATTAATCTCTAAAACGCATTTGCCTTCCCTAGCAACGGCGCTAAAAACTTATTTGCAAGGTTTCGACTTTAATAACTCCTAGGAGTTATTAAAGTCGAAACCTTACGAACAATTATGAGATTTGGCAGATGGATGTGAAAACAGCATTCCTTAACGGGAATCTAGACAAGGATGTATTTATGGCACAACCCGAGGGTTTTACATCCAAGGATGGCTCTAAGGTATGCAAGTTGTAGAAGTCTAATTATGGACTTAAACAAGCATTGAGGAGTTGGAATATTAGGTTCAATGAGATAATCCAAGAAATTGGTTTTGTGTAAAAATGCTAATGAGCCATGTGTATATAAGAAGGCTAGTGGGAGTGCGATCGTTTTCCTTGTAATATATGTCGATGACATATTTCTGATAGGAAACGATATTTCTTTTCTTCAGATAGTTAATTCATGGTTGTCAAAGAAGTTCTCCATGAAAGACCTTGGAGAAGCAGCTTTTAAACTTGGTATTAAGATTTACCGAGATAGATCCAAAATGCTGCTAAGTCTTTCACAAAGTACATATATAGACAAGGTTTTGGCTAGATTTATCCTTGAGTAGTCAAGAAAGGGTTATCTCCCAATGTCTAACGGGATTAACCTTTCTAAATCTGAGTGTCCGAGAACACAAGAGGAGAGACTACACATGAATGGAATACCCTATGCCTCAACAATAGGTTCCATCATGTATGCTATGGTATGCACTTGACTTGACAACTCACATGTGTTGAGTGTCACAAGAAGATTTTAATCTGAGCCAGGTGAGAAGCATTGGATGGTCGTTAAAACTATCCTCAAGTACTTACGTAGGACTAAGGATATGTTTTTATTATATGGAGAAGGTGATCTCTCTTATGAGGGATAAACTGAAGCGAGTTTTTAGTCTGACAGGAACAATTATAAGTCCTAGTCAGGGTATGTGTTTATATTAAATAGAGGGGCAGTTGTTTGGAAAAGTTACAAACAGGATATGACTATCAATTAAACCACCAAATCTGAGTATATAGCTTCTTCAGAAGCGGTGAGGCAAGCTGTTTGACTTAAGGGATTAATTGGTGATCTTGGTGTGGTGTCCAACATTGTAAATCCGATAGTGGTCTATTACAATAACAATGGGGCTATTGCTCAGGCAAAGGAACCATGATCTCGTCAGAGAAACAGACATGTACTCAGAAAGTACCATCTCATTTAAGAGATAGTAGCTAGGTAAGATATAAGCTTAGAATACATCCCAACGGATCAGAATCTGGTGAATGGGCTAATTAAGCCATTGACTCAAGTTAAACATGACCAGCATGTTAATGAGTATGGAATGAAGCACATGGGTAATTTACTCTAGGGCAAGTGGGAGATTGTTAGACATGATATAGCCTTAAAGGAAATTAGGGTGATATGTCTTAATTAGTTATAATGTACAAATGGTTTTAGATTATTATTAATAATAATTAAGGCATCTTTGTTGCTTATCAGTGCTTTCTTATTTATTTATGTATCTCGTTGGTATCATATATGTATAGTATTATGTATATGCGCATTGATAAGATAAAGCCCGTGTTAGACATGATGTATGCCCTAGAGGCAATTAGGGTGATATATCTTTATTAGTTATAATGTACAAATAGTTTTGAATTATTAATAATTAAGGCATCTTTGTTACTTATCAGTGCTTTCTGTTTATTATTGTATCTCACTGGTATCATATATGTTTAATAAGTATATGCGCATTGATGAGACAAAATTCATGATTATTTCATAGCATAAAAGTGTGTGGACATAGTGAGAGCCATGTGGTGTGAGAATTGCACATACGTGTTACTATGAATAATCTAAATATCCCTATCATAGTTTCATTGAGACTGGACATCAATGGAATGGACAGACTAGAATGTGTAGGCTTACTCCTTAGATTAGATCCAAGCAGCCGATCTCACGAGCTAAAGGTAGTACCTTGAGTTAACACATGAATGTATTCGGGTAATACATTGGAGACCACTATATGATAGGCACTAGGAAATTACTATATCCATGTGTTGGTGTCATGTCTTATTGCTGTAGCAGTAAAAGTATCCTCAAATCTTAGATACTGGTTACCTTATGTGAGAGTTGTTATACTTTGAGTCATACTTATTCATACCCTGGTGATCAGGATGACACGGGTGATTATAGGTATAGTGATGATTACATGTTGGTAAGCTGAGTAGTCAAGATGGGATCCATCACTCCCGATATAGTGATATAATGGGAGATTTACATTAGGGCCCCTTTTTGAAGTAACACACTCATAAACCTCTAATCAGAGTATAAGATTGATAAAATGGGTTTCTACTCAATCTTGATACATAATGGCTGAGTGGTGTTCTTCGTGAACAAGTCTAATTCCAGGATAGCTACGGCTATTACATGAGCTGATACTTAATCCAAGCTCAATAAACTAGATGGTACTTAACCTAATGGAAGGAGTGTATTGTATTGGTTACTACTGCAGAACCGGATCAAGTCACAAGCACGTGACGTTCAAGTATCGGGGGATCATACACCTTTCCTAGAAAGCCCATTTGATCATCTAGAGCTATAGGGTTCCATATCAGTTTGGAACATTGAGCCTAAAGGTACCCGGATGGGAAGCCAATTTTAGGTTAACCTCTAGCGGCTCTATACTTTGGGAACTTATGAGGTCACACAATTTGGGTCTTTATCGGACTATGTAAAGAACCTATAGACTGGGTCCATATCGAAATTACAAGTTGTGAAATCAGTGAGAAGAATTATTAATTGGTTGAACTGAATTAATAATTAAAAAGAATTATGAGAAAATAGGGAAAATTAATTAGAGTGAGAAAGGGAATTTTTCCCCATTACCAGTGTGCCCCAAAAAGAACATGAGTTTTTCGAAGTGGGGCCAGTGCGGTTGCCTCGCTAGTCAAAAAGCTTGCGGGCTGCTAGTGTGCAAGTGCTGCCTATGGTTGCACTTGCGCAGGCCGCAAGCTTGGACTTGCTGTAAATAAGGGAAGCCCGCTAGGGCTTCCCTCAAGAGGCGGGAAGGTTAGCCCGTGGGTGACCCTGACTTGCGGGGCTGACCTGATAAGCATGGGATGGGTTTATCCCATCCCATGCAGAGTTATAGGGGGAGTCTAACACTCCCCCATTTTTCTCTATAAATAGGCTTCAAACCTCTCATTATTCACACACTAGAAAAAACTTAGAGTATTTTTCTCCTAATTTCTACTCTCCTCTTCTTTTGTTGTGCGAGATCCTTCACGAGTTTCTCCAAACAAATTGAAGAGTTCTTATTGAAGGCTCTAAGTTTAAGTGAGCCTTCGAGATTATTTTTGGGTTGATTTTTCGAGTAGTCCAGCAACTGCTATCAATTGATAGATTCTACCTCTTCAAGGTTTTGGTCAGTGAAGATTCGTGTGGATCAATATTAGAGGCTCTCCTAGTTTGGAAGCTCGTGCTATCAGAATTACTCAAAGGAAACACCGCTACTAAAAGAGAGATCAAGCACGCATCAACTAGTAATGCTTTAATCTTTAGATGCTAGGTTTCTTTTATATGTTTTATTAACTTAAAAGCATCTACGGAATGTTTTAACTTAGATTATATCAATCATAGCATGCTTAGGAGATCCTTAGGTTAATTTTAAGTTTGAAATTCCATCTTGCAATGATTGCATGTTCAATTATTGTTTTGATTAACCAATAGACCGTAACTACTTCATAGTATAAAAGTGCAAGGACATAGTGGGAGCTATGTGGACTGAGAACTACACATACGTGTTATTGTGAATAGTCTAAATATCCCTAGTCATAGTTTTATTGAGACTAGACATCAATGGAGTGAAAAGACAAGCATGTGTAAGCTAACTCCTTGGATTTGATCCAAGAAGCCGATCTCACAAGCTAAAGGTGGTGCCTTGAGTTAGCACATAGATGTATTCGGGGTAGTACATTGGAGACCGCTATAAGACAGACACTCAGAAATAACTATATCCATGTGTTGGTGTTATGTCTTATTGCAGTAACAGTACCAGTATCCTCATGCCTGAGATACTAGTTACCTTATATAGGAGTTGCTATACTTTGGGTCATACTTATTCATACCCTTGCGATTAGGATGACATGGGTGATTACGAGTATAGTGATGATCACATGTTGGTAAGCCGAGTAGTCGAGATGGGATCTATCGCTCCTGATATGGTGATAGAATGGGTTTCTAGTCAATCTTGATACATAATGGCTGAGTAGTGTGCATGAACAAGTCTAATTCCAGGATAGCTACTACTATTACATGAGCTAACACTTAATCCGAGCTCAATAAACTAGATGGTACTTAACCTGATGGAAGGAGTGTATTGTATTGGTTACTACTACGGATCCGGATCAAGTCACAAGCATGTGACATTCCAAGTATTGGGGGATCAGACACCTTTATTAGAAAGTCCATTTGATCATCTAGAGCTATCGGGTTCCATATCGATCTGGACCACAGAGCTTAAAGGTTCCCTGTTGGGAAGCCAAGTTTAGGTTAACCTCTAGCGGCTCAATACTTTGGGATCCTATGAGGTCACACACTTTGGGTCTTTATCAAACTAAGTAAAGAACCTATAGACTGAGTCAATGCCAAAAATATAAGTTGTCGAATTCGTTAGAAGAATTATTAATTAGTTGGACCGAATTAATAATTAAAGAGAATAAAGAGGAAATAGGGAATAATTACAGAGAGCGAGCAAGGGAATTTTTCCCCTTGCGTGTTGGCCCCAAACAAACATGGGTTTTTCAAAGTGGGGCCTATGCGACTGCCCATGATAGTTCTTGCGCATGCCGCTAGCTTGGGCTTGCAACAAGGCAAGGCAACCCGCAAGGGCTTGTCATGCAACGTGCGCGCGGGTTAGCCTGCATATCACCATGACCTGCGCGCCTAACCTGATTAGATGGGATTTAAATATTCCTATCCCATCTATTTATTGAGGGGGAGTCTAACACTCCCCCTTTTCCCCATAGATAGGCCTCCATTCTCTTTGTTACACATCAGAAAATACTTCAACTCAGCTTTTCTCTCTAATTTTGACATTCTCTTCTTTTATTATTGTGCGAGATCCTTCACAAGTTTCTCCAAATAATCAAAGAATTCTTTTTAAGGCTCTTTCTAAAGTGAGCCTTTTTAATTTATTTTCGGGTTGGTCTTCGAGCAGTCTAGGAGCTGTTGTTTACTAACGGGTTCTTCCTCAACGAGATTTTAGTCAGTGAAGATCCGTGTGGATCAAACATAGAGGCTCTCCTAGTTTGGAAGCTCGTGCTAACAAAGTGCTGCCAAATTACTCAAAGGGAACACCGCTACCAAAAGAGAGAAAGCACGCAACAACTGGTAATGCTCTAATTTTAGATGCAAGGTTTCTTTTATAAGCTTTATAACCTAAAAGCATCTATGGAACATTTTGACTTAGATTATATCAATCATGGCATGCTTAGGATATCCTTAGGTTAATTTTAAGTTTTGAAATTTTGCCTTGCTATCTTGCATGTTCAATAACTTTTTTGATTAACCAGTAGATTGAACATTAGGGGATGGAGTTTCATTAGGTGTTGCTGGCTTGAAGATGGGAGTTTCAAGTGAGTCCAGGAATAAATGAGAGGGATAAAATACAACTTTTTATTGATCTCAGGGAGGAGATTTGGGCTTCTCAACAGAATCACCCACTTTTTTTAACCATAAATTCTGTGGGATTAGATCCCTTAGGAGGAGGAGGAGCAGCAACCACAAGAAGAGCTCCAGTTGATAAGTCAAAGTCTATTGAGGCTCCCTCTATCAGATCTCTACTATCTTCATCAAACTCCTTTCCTTCATCATAGGTGTTTTTCTCCTTCAACGTCTTAGTGAACTCCTCTAAAGTAGGAGTCTTCTTCAATGTCTGGGCACTTCTAGCCTTAGCCTCTACTATAGCGAATTTAATGGCATTTCTCTCTCTTTGGAGCTACTACCTTTGGTACACTTAGATTCAAGGCCTTTATCATATCATTCTTTTCGGGATCATCTTCAGCAACCACTAACTCCCCATACATCTTCAAGTCCTTTTCTAACTTTTCTCCTATATTGAGCTTTTACATCAGCCTCCTTTTTCTACCTTCTCTTCCTCATCCTTCTCATCTTCACTTGGGATCTCTATATTGGGGATAAATTATCCACTCTTCCTCTTTGTAGTGAGGATATTAATTAGCTTCTTGTCATACTCATCCTCATCGATACTCAATTCAGCCAAAGGTGGAGTAACTTTACAGGCTTCTTCATAGAAAACATAGCCCTTAATTTGTCTTTTGTTGCAACCTTCGGATGTTCTGGGATAACTATTTCTTCAACAGCAAGTGCCTTACTCCTGGTCACTTCGCTCCATTTTACCTTGGGAATCTCCTCTTGCTTCATCGGAGGCTCCCTCTTCCTCTTAAGAGACTCTTCTTCAATCAACTTTAGAGGTTCTCCCTTTTTCACCAGGTTATTTTCCTTCTCCATCTGCTTCCTCAAAGCTTCCTCTTTGTCCCATTCCATTCCATAGTCTACCTTCTCATCAAAGGTTTCCTTTATTATCTCTCTCCCCATCACTCCTTCCTCCTCTGAGCATTCCACCTCATGGAATGACCTTTTTTATTTCTACCAAGTGAAATAATATGTAGTGCTCATAGCTTGATACTGCCTTTGTGGAGTTTATATTCTAAAGAAGAAGATGTGCCAAAACGAATTGCAATATCTAGGCACCTAAAACATATGGGTGCTTATCTTCTCCCCAAAACACCATTCTGGCATGTATGCCATTTTGTTGTAGCTCACAGACTCTTCACTTCCTCTCCTCATGGCGACGCCTTCATCCTTCAAGTTTAGTAGCTTGGCGAGATACACCAGAGTAATCACGATCTCCTTCCCTTTCACTGTTGTCTTCAGCTCTTCCTCACTGAAAGTGCATATCTGCATGTTCTTGTAGAACTTTACTACAAGCTTGGGAAAAGTTTTCTCCTTCAACTTTATCCATGTACCAAGGTTGTGAAATTTGATTGCTTCCTTGTATGGAGAGTATACAAGATATGCATTATCTCCAAGGTGTCTTTGAGGGATTATAGTGTTGGGATTTGACTTGTATCGAACAGGAGAAAAGCACCTTTAGGGCATTTGGATGATAACTTGGTTAGATTTCTTAGGTGCTATTCTTAGGGAGTATAAATGAGATGAATGTAGAATTTAGGGATTAAAGATGAAAAGTCGGAGATTTTGAGAATTCGAGAGAATTTGGTAAAGTGTTTTGAAGATGAACAGTTAATGCTAATTTATACTGCCATTTAAAAGGGATATGAGGGTAGTTTACCTTATAGAAACTATAACGGTTGTAAAATTTACCAACTAAAACATGCATAGGTTTCATAGGTATTAACTGATGGTAGAATTTGAATGGTTTTTCCTTAGGATCTGGTAAAAACTTCAGGTTTTTGAATTTTGAATTTGGTACGGTTCACGAGTTGTGTCTTCTGACTCTATTTAATAAAATTCTTCAAAGGATCAGTTGCTTCTGAGTGATATTGACATAAGGCTTCTTCTGAGACTGCAGTCTTTTTTTGAGCAAATTTCACATAGGATTACTCATACTTATTTCCCTTCTGAGGAATGCAAATTGGTCTTTGTTGAGAGGTTTTGTGAAGATGTCAGCCCTTTGATCTTTAGTAGATATATAAACCAACTTGACATATTTCTTCAATACATGATCTCTGATGAAGTGATGCCTAATGTTGACATGCTTCATCTTGCTATGTTAAATAGGATTTTTGGACAAGTCAATAGCACTTTTGTTATCGCATAATATTTCAATGCAATCTTACTTGATTCCAAAATCTTCGATTTGTTACTTTATCTAAAGGACTTGAGCAATACAGCTTCTTCCAGCCATGTGTTTTGCTTCTATTATGGATAATGCAACAAATGTTTGTTTCTTGCTATACTAAGAGATAATGTTGTTTCAAGGAAATGACATCCTCTAGTAGCACTTTTCCTTTCAAGTTGGTCTCTTCCATAGTATGCATCAATGAATCCTTTTAGGGAGAATTCCCCATTACCAGATTACCAAAATCTAGCTTCTATGGAACTAAGGAGATATCTCAGAATTCTTTTAACTGCACTAAGATGAGATTCTTTGGGGTCACTCTGATATCTTGCACAATAGCATACAACATAGCAAATATCAAGCCTGCTCGTTGTTAGACATAGAAGAGATCTAATCATTCCTCTAAAGAGCTTCTGATAAACTCTCTTCCCTTTTGGATCTTTTCTAAGAATTATGTTTGATGCCATAGGGGTTGACATCTCCTTTCCTTCTTCCATTCCAAACTTCTTCAAAATCTCCTTGGTATATTTTGATTGTTTTATGAATATATCAATTGAGCTTTGCTTGATTTGAAGTTCAAGGAAGAATGTTAATTCTCCCATCATGGATATTTGAAATTTATTCTTCTTTTGAGAGATGAATTCTTTGCACAGTTTGTCATCAGTGACTCCAAATATGATATCATTAACATAAATTTGTACAAGAAGAATATTCTTGTTTCTTCTTATGTTGAATAAGGTTGTGTCTGGTTTTCCTCTGATGTAACCTTTTGAGATAAGGAAACTTATTAATCTTTCATACAAAGCTCTAGGAGCTTATTTGAGACCATACAATACTTTCTTTAGCTTGAAACATGGCAGGGATATTTTCCATCTTCAATCCAGGTGGCTGTCTCTTCTGAAATGATTCCATTGAGGAATTCACTTTTGACATCCATTTGATAGAGCTTGAAGCACATATAAGATGCAAAGGCATAGGCGATTCTTATAGCTTCAAGTCTGGATACTAGAGAAAAATTTTCATTATAATCAATTCCTTCTTGTTGATTATATCCTTGAGCAATAAGTCTTGCCTTATTTCTCTCTACATTTTCTTCTTCATCCAACTTATTTCTGAAGACCCACTTAGTTCTTATGATGGATTTATTCTTTGGTGCTGGTACTAAATCCCAAACATCATTTCTAGTGAATTGATCCAGCTCCTCTTGCATAGCCATCAAGCAACTTTCATCATGCTCAGCATCTTCAAATTTCTTTGGTTGAATGATTAACACAAAGGTTGGATGGCTTGTCATTCTACAAAGCTATCCTCTAGTGAGAATAGAATTCTGAGGTGAATCAAGGATTAGTCTTTCTGGATGGTCCTTTTTGTTCTTATTTCTTTTAGAAGATCATTGTGAGCTAAGTCTTCTTTTACTGAGGTTGATGGTTCACCTAGAGTTCTATTAGTGAAGTTCAACTCAAAAGGTTCATCCTTTGATGAAGACTCCCCTTCTTCCTGGTCTGAGGATGGTTTATGTGAGATATTTTCTCCATCATCCTCTGAACCATTTCTTTTTCCTGCATGGTGTGTGAGCCAGGAAACATGGAGCGATGGGCCGAGAGCGCGTGATTTCATAGGCGCAGTCCACCGAGGTGTTTGAAAAAGGTGCACCGGGTCGGGGACCCTGGAAAAAGGTTGAAAGAGAGAGCGAATAATGTTTTAGATCAATTTGAACCCGAATTCGCCATCTCTTAGTATGGAATCGCCACCTGGATTAGCTCTTTCCAGGAATTAGAGTTTTGTGAGGTGTAATGTCCGGGGGACGGCCCACCAAGACACAGAGATTCGGGTTTGAGATAAGTTACTTATTTCTTATGTGATCACATTATATTACATCTACAGAAAACCATATTTTCTTAGTTATGCATATTCGCGCTTAGGTCATTTTTCGAGATTACATGCATGATTCACGTATAGAAAAAGCAGTAAATCCATCCACAAAACAGTAAGTAAATGCGAAAAATAAAAATTACAAGGCTTTCCAAAATCAGGGGATGCAACCGCCTGCTACCCTATTAATTACATTTCCCAAAAAAATGAAAATGCTATACCCGAAGGAAAATTAAATCCTAAACATACATCTAACCTGCATCCACAAAGGTTAGCACAAAATATGGCACATATGTTCGATTTGATTTTAGTGAGGCCTGTGTGGCCTAATTAAAACATTGACGATTTAAGTTGTTATTTTAAATAAAAATAGTTCATTTTTATTTACACGTATGTTGGTCAATTTTATTAGTGAAAATGACCTCATGGAAAAAGGTGAGGTCTGTTATCCGAGAATAATTTTAATTCCCTTTGTGGGGGTATTCTAACGTAAAAATAAAAAATAAAGAAAGAAATAAAGATGAAGGAGAGATTACAACACAATTTACAATAATAAGGAATAAAAATAATTCCTAGGTCCACAAATAAAATCAGAAAAAGATGAAAGCAGATGAAAGTATGAAATTCGCAACTCTAGGAACTTAGAGGCTTACCCTTGCGGTAGAATCTATTTTGGCGTATCCGTTCGGCCTTTGGAAGTCCTCCTCGTCCCTTAGTTTAGGTGAAATTGTTGATGTAAAAGTCCAAAAAATCTTCGTTTAATTCTTGGAATTTTAGTGTGATTTAATTGGAAAATACGTGTTTATTTATCCAAAACATAATCAGACTCGGGTTCTAAATTTGTTTTAGACCCGAGAATATCTGAGGATTTAAGAAGAAAAGATGAAGAAATTTGATTAAAAGATGAAGAAATTTAGGATCCAAGAGTGTTTTGGATCCGCGAAAATGTTAGAAGAAAAGAAGAAATTATTGCTTGCATTTTTTATCTGAAAGAGAAGATTTTTATCTCTGAATTTTCCAGCCCCCTTCAATCCAAAAAGGTCAGACTATTTATAGAAAAATCCTGAAAAATCCAAAAAAGGCAAAAGAGTTTGGCGGGATCGCCAAACTCGCTGGTGAGCTCGCCAGCTTCTTTGGCAAGGCTGGCCAACCTCGCTAGAAATGGCGAGACTCGCCAAGGTCCGGCAAGCCTCGCCAGGCCTCTGGCGCTTTTGGCAAGGCTCGCCAGAACCCTAGCGAGCCTCGCTAAGGACCTGGCATGGTTCGCCAGGTCACTGGCGATCCTCGCCAGAGTTTGGCGATGTTTGCCAGACCGCTGGTGTACTTTGCTCGGCTCCTGGCATGGACCCTAGCGAGCCTCGCTAAGGACCTGGCATGGTTCGCTAGGTCACTGGCGATCCTCGCCAGAGTTTGGCGAGGTTTGCCAGACCGCTGGCGTACTTTGCTCGGCTCCTGGCGTGGTTCGCCAGGTCTCTGGCGAGCTATGCCTCAGCAGATATCGGGGAGGCAGGCTCCGGATCCAGTTTTCTGTGGCGATTTCGAATTTTGGTTTATTTTTATATTTTTAATTAATTTTCTGAATTAAAGTCCTTTTAAATTCAATGACGAGGAAGACTCCCATTTGAAGATCATGGGACGGTCGAAAATCATGTGATTCGAGGATAAATATCCTGAAAAGTCATCATCATTGAACACACGAGCTAGTACAAAATCCCATGCTCACAGCTACCCCTCACGTGATAATTGCTAGTTGTATAACCAGTATAATCACACGAAAAGAGCGGATAGATTGAGAATATACTTAACCGATGCAGTTGGTGAATTCTTATTCCCAATTGGTGATGACATGGGCCTTTCTTTCTAGCACCGTGTCTTCATGGGGTTGTCCATTTTCTTCTTCGAAATCCCTTGGTGCCTAACGCCCCTTGTGGGCTGGTCTACCATATCTTTCTATGACATCCCTTTGGTGCTCAGTAATCGTTCTCTTCTTCGGTTGGTAAATGAGACTGTTTCTTTCTTCAGCCATCGAGATAACCATTTTCCTCTTCGGTTATGTTTTGAATTTCCTTAATAGGATACTTATTTTCTGTAACAAATTAGAAAAATGATAATGTTAATACATTTTAAAATGAATGTTTTAATTATTTGATTGAATTTATAAGAAGCAAAAATTTTTGCCCCTTCAATCAAAAATTAAAACATGGGGAATAAATAAGTTTAATGGAAATTCGAGGATGTCCTGGATATTGCTCCGTTGTTTTAGGAGGCTTTTGTGATGTTACAATGTTGATTTTAGGCTTGAGTGGGCCATCGTCTTGTTTGTAGGTTCCTCATGTGGAGATGGAGGTTCTTGTATATTGGGATAGTGTTACCCCGGTTTGGCATCGTCTTTACCTGTAAATGACATGATGCAAATGTAATGTATGCATGATTTTATGCATGAACAATTTTTATCATATGATGTAGGTTCATCTGTTACAGGCGTCATGGGCTTCATCCATTAAGGAGCCTTCTCTTGTGCTGGTGCATGGTTGCCCCTATCACTTATCTTGTTAGGGATTCCCTGGATGACTCCCTCAAAGCGATGACCATTGGTTCGTTGAATCAGATTCGAGTTCATAGCTTGGATCTGATTTGAGGAAAGTCTGGATGAGTCGTTGATCCCGCGTTGTGTCGGCTATGATTGCTTGAAAGCCATTTGCCTGAAGTGTTAAAGGTATATGATATCTCCTACCGTTTCAAGGAGGAAATGATGAATTTGATATTTCTTTGGTTCTAATTTCTTCTTAGACCACCCTTGTTGGTTTTCAATCCAGTGAACCTCATCTTAATTTTTGCACGGACCGCCCTTTCAGGTTTTCAATCCAGCAAACTTATTTTTCTTTATTTTTCTTTATTTTTTTATTTTTTGGATGTCTACTTGTGAGATTCTACCATTGGCATGCAAGCAATCAAAATAAACATATGAATAAAGATTCAACAAAAATGACAATTCATTGATGAACTTAATAGGGGCTTAAATGTTTCAAATGATTTGACTCCTGCTATCAATTAGCCCTCTCAGGTTTTCTAAGCAATGTGGTTCTCTCAATGTCCTAAGTTTTACCTGAGCCGCCCTTTTCAGATTTTCAACTCAGCGGACTATTCTTTTTATGGTTTGAAAAGAAGCCCTAATTTTTATTCAACTAACAGAGTGTTAATTGGTAGGCTAATTACAAATTTATTCATTTTTGTTCGTACTCCTTTTTAGAGATTTATTTCTTTCACCTATGCGTGATAGCAATTGTGTAAGATTTGGTAGATTTGGTAGATCAATCACCATCCATGTCCACGACTTCATTTGTTATCTCGTTCAACGTTTCTGACTGACTGGTTAGTGCTCGTGTCGCTTTGTTGGCTTGAGGTGTATGTGATGATGGGTCTTGATCATCGGCATTTCCTTTGATGGTGTGATGATTGCCCCACAAATAGTAGAGAGTTGTGTGCAGGAGTTGTTGACGTGTTCAACAATCTTATTGACTTTGTTTGAAATGATGGTGATCCGTGTGATGGAGTTGTTGATGTGTTCAACGATCTAACTCCTTCTTTGTGGCATTGTGCCAGTTGTTTGGTCCCATGAATGTTGGTGATGGAGTTGTTGACGTGTTCAACAATTTGTCTCCTTCTTTGTGATATTGTGTCAGTTGTTTGGTCCCAGCTTACTTGGTAGACATTTTGTCCTTATTCTAGCTTCGATCGTTTTGATCTTTGCATGTTTCGTTCTCTTGGTTGAGTCGGTGGACGTTCATGATTGGAGATCTTTCCATTGATCTTTCATCCTTGTATGATCAGGCAATTGCTATCACGCATTGTCTAAGTACATTTATTTATCTCTCCCTTTCTCTCAAGAGTCAAATCATTTGAATTTATTGTGGGGAATCCATTAATACCCAAATTAATTTCATAAAGTGATGTGTCATATGTGCTAAAAAACATTATGTTTATGAGCATGCGTGATGTCATTGATAAAATATTGAGAAAGTAAACAAAGTTCAATTTATTCAACAAATAATTCAAAAGCCCCATCGGCAAAGTAGCTGAAAGCTAAATTATTACATAATCATCTATCACGGGTTAGTGCCTCCCATAGGTATCCATGGATTCAAAGTGCTCCATCCACTCTGCCTTCTCAAACACTTCTTGATTGCTAGAGAAGCTATCAGATCCGAATTTGTTCCTGTATGGTGGCAGTGCGCCATCCAACAGCTTTGTTATCAACTCTAGTAGGGTCAAATGAGTCTACAGCCTGACTTGTGTAGCCATCCAACATGTATAGTAGGATTTGAATTTCTCACCTAGCCTTTGCCTTATAGCCTCCAGATGTTGCATTGTGGTTTCCATCTGAGAGTTGAAACCATAATGTCCCAACATAGCTTGAGCGAGACTATTCCAATCAGTAGCTATATGTAACGGAAGGTGGCTGTACCATTCATTGACTGGGTGGCCTAAGGTGATGATGAAGAGCTTAGCCATCATTCGATCGCTGACCCTCAATGCTCTGATCACCGTCTGATGATGTGTCAAGTGAGTGCGCGGGTCGCCAGATCCTACGTACTTCTCAAACTACGGCATTGCAAAGTTTGGGGGCAAGCTATCTTCATCCCCGACTGTCAGTTATGCAGGGTATGTGTTCCTTAGGTGACCACCATGAGTGGCCAAGAACTATTGCAATAATTCTGCCATGCTAGGTTGTTGAAGGATGGCGTCCCGAGTGTTTGGATAAGAGCCATATTACCCCAGGGCATATGCCGCAAAGTGCTGTAGTTGCGGTGCCTGGAACTATGAGGCAATCGACATACTCCAGTTAGGAATAGGTTGTTGGTATATTCCTTAGTAAAAAGGCCTCGGTACGAATGCAGGCTAGACAGTTTGTCCAAGGAAGAATGGATTCTGGTTCAGCTGACTTTGTCCTACCCCAAACTGATAAAAGGTAGTTGGGGGCACCATGTGTGAGGTAGGAGGTCCCCTTGTCAGATTGACATTGTTAAGGGTGACCTTTGGGCTGGACACTACATTCTAGGTCCTCCCAAAGTGTTGGCGAATGAGCGTAGCTAGCTGTTCGCTGTTGGTAAAGGCGTTTATGGCAGCTGCAATCTCGACGCTCACCAACAACTACTGAGAACTTTATCCCATAAGGACAGGGTGATCCTCTCCCGCTCCTTCTTCTCGTGGATTGGCCATAGCAGTGCGTTGAACTGAATCTGAGTCTGAACCTTAGTCCTCACTTGAGTCAGTGTACAGAACCCCCTCCAGATTGGCCACAATTTGGGAAACGTGGACCAAGCGGCAAGCAGGCCTCTTCCAAGCCCCCTTTTATACACGAGCAGAATATTAAACTGTACATGTAAGATTCGTGATATGATTCATGATGCAGGTAATGCATGAGATTTTTAATGTTATGGCTACATTCACTAGGGGTTAGCATGCCATGATGTGAAATAACATATATGTCAATCCATTTGAAACAAACAGGTTAGTCATTAGGTAAAAATGAAAACATGTGGAAAAGATCCAACAGCAGGGGTTGGATTTGAGATTTGTACCATGTTGGTGTGACATCGTAATATGAGTGGTGTAAGTGAAGTGACTAAGTTACCTATGTGGTAATAGGTCAATGGTTTGAGGTTTTGTACTATGACTAAGTCTCATGGAATGAGGAGGTCAAAATTGTTTTGGGTAAGCTGTGTGACATACCCTAATAAAATGAAAATAACTACTGTATGTAGCTACCTAATGAATGATTTGGTTATTTCGCCCAATTAGGCCAGAGTTTTTGGATACATATGTGGTCATCACTATTTGAGGGTAGGTGGTGATACATGAATTATTACCTTGTGTGGGCGAATGATTTGGGTATTAGGTGTATACCCTTGATGATTTGGTAAGGTAAGACTTTTGAAGTAAGTTCACCCCGTGTGGGCTTAGGTTAGGACATCAACTGGGATATCCTTTAATGTGGTAAAAATGGTTTTGGGTAGGTATTTGCCCCGTTTGGGCTTTTGGTGTGTATAATTGCCCTAGAAGGGCTGTGAGTTGGATGTTGAATGGACATCTCAAAGGTAATGTGTGGGATATATTATCACCCCTTGTGGGCTAAGTGTCGGATATCAAGTGGACATCACGCAATAAGAGAAAGGTATGTTTGCCATTTACAGGCTAATAGCGGGATGTCAAGTGGACATCGCACTGGAAAGGGGTAAGTGATGTTCCTAAGTTGTTTTATGTTATCCTAGGGTGACACAATCTAAAGTGTCAACTGTGCCTAAGTATGTGTGATATTGGTTTGGTATCGTGATATGTACATTTAATGTCATGAGTGTGTGATTTCAAGTGTCTGCATAAAAATTTGTGGTTAGTATGACATTTGTTCAGTGACAAATTAAAATTAGTATACAAATAGCACATAGCATGCAACATCATATCTTCCAACCATATAACTCCTGCGTGTAGGGTTTTTGGCTAGTCTCTATCCTAAGTTTGGTTCATCTTAGTACCATGAAGATACTAAGGAGCGCACCTGCAAGAAAATATAATGCATGATCGCATGTTGGGTAACACCCTAGGGAAAATGCCTATGGTTTATTTACATGAAGGTTACAAATGGGTTGTTGATGTAGAAGGTTCTTGTTGAGCTAAAATACACTCCAAGCCTCTCCCCAAATAGGTTCTAACGAGGGAGGTACATGCGATATGGTAACAAGTGCTCCACTCGCTAAAGTACTATCTTTTCTCAGGGAGGCAGATTAGTACAAGAGAAAGCTTCGCGGTAATAGGGGTACCTTAGACATATGGGCTAATCCCTTCTACTGCAATGTGTTATTATAAATATGTCAAAATTAAGAGAAAATGGAATAATGTGATCAATAATTTTCGGCACTTATCCAAAATCTAAAACCTTTGAAAAAACAAGTTTTAGAAAAAATCCCCAGTGAAGTCGCCATTGTGTGAGCCGGGCGACACGGAGTGATGGGCTGAGAGCGCGTGATTTCATAGGCGTGGTCCACCGGGGTGTTTGAAAAAGGTGTACCGGGTCGGGGACCCGGGGAAAAAGGTTGAAAGAGAGACCGAAAAAAGTTTTAGATCGGTTCGAACCTGAATTCGCCATCTCTTAGTGTGGAGTCACCACTTGGATTAGCTCTTTCTAGGAATTATAGTCCTGTGAGGCTTAACGTCCAGGGGATGGCCCACCAAGACACAGAGATTCGAGTTCGGGATAAGTTACTTATTTTTATGTGATCACATTATATTACATTTACAGAAAATCGTATTTTCTTAGTTTTGCATATTCGTGCTTAGGTCATTTTTCGAGATTACATGCATGATTCATGTATAGAAAAAGTAGTAAATCCATCCACAAAATAGTAAGTAAATGCGGAAAGTAAATGAGGAAAATAAAAATTACAAGGCTTTCAAAAATCGGGGGATGCAACCGCCTGCTACCTTATTAATTACATTTCCCAAAAAAATGAAAATGCGATACTCGAAGGAAAATTAAAATCCTAAACATACATCTAACCTGCATCCACAATGGTAAGCATGAAATATGGCACATATGTTTGATTTGATTTTAGCGAGGACCGTGTAGCCTAATTTATACATCGACGATTTAAGTTGTTATTTTAAATAAAAATAATTCATTTTTATTTACATGTATGTTGGTCAATTTTATTAGTGAAAATGATTGCATGGAAAAAGGTGAGGGCTATTATCCGAGAATAATTTTAATTCCCTTCGTGGGGGTATTCTAACGTAAAAATAAAAAATAAAGAAAGAAATAAAGATGAAGGAGAGATTACAACACAATTTACAATAATAAGGAATAAAAATAATTCCTAAGTCCACAAATAAAATCAGAATAAGATGAAAGCAGATGAAAGCATGAAGTTCGCAACTCTAAGAACTCAGAGGCTCACCCTTACGGTAGAATCCACTTCGACGTATCCGTTCGACCTTTGGAATTCCTCCTCGTCCTTTAGTTTAGGTGAAATTGTTGATGTAAAAGTCCAAAAAATCTTCGTTTAATTCTTGGAATTTTAGTGTGATTTAATTGGAAAATACGTGTTTATTTATCCAAAAGATAATCAAACTCAGGTTCTAAATTTGTTTTAAACCCGAGAATATCTGACGATTTAAGAAGAAAAGATGAAGAAATTTGATTAAAAGATGAAGAAATTTAGGATCCAAAAGCGTTTTGGATCCGAGAAAATGTTAGAAAGAAAAGAAGAAATTATTATTTTTATTTTTTATCTGAAAGAGAGGATTTTTCTCTCTGAATTTCCAGCCCCCTTCAACCCAAAAACGTCCGACTATTTATAGAAAAATCCTGAAAAATCCAAAAAAAGGTAAAAAAGTTTGGCGGGATCGCCAAACTTGCTGGCGAGCTCGCCAGACTCGTTGGCAAGGCTTGCCAAGCCTTTGGCTAGCTCACCAGACAACCTAGCAAGGCTTACCAAGGTCTGGCAAGCCTCGCCAGGCCTCTGGCGAGGCTCGCCAAGGTTTGGCAAGCCTCGCCAGGTTCTGATGAGGCTTGCCAGAACCCTAGCGAGCCTCGCCAGGGACCTGGCGTGGTTCGCCAGGTAGCTGGCGAGGTTGGCTAGACCACTGGCATACCTTTCCAGGCCCCTGGCGTGGTTCGCCAAGTCTCTGGCGAGCTATGCCTTGCCAGATATCGGCAAGTCAGGCTTCGGATCTGATTTTTGATGGCGTTTTTGAGTTTTATGTATTTTTATATTTTTTAATTAATTTTCTAAATTAAAGTCCTTTTAAATTTAGCGACGAGGAAGACTCCCATTTGAAGATCGTCGGATGGTAAAAAATCATGTGATTCGAGGATAAATATCCTGAAAGAGCGTCATCATTAAACGGGCGAGCTGGTACAAAATCTCGTGCTCACACATGGTTAGTCTCATCAAAATCTACATGTATTGACTCTTCAAGAGAAGTTTTTCTTTTGAAAAAGACTTAGTATGCTTTGCTATGTGTTGAGTAGCCAAGGAATATTGCCTCATTAGATTTAGGATTAAGATTTACTAGTTGTTCATTGCTTTTAAGTACAAAAAATCTACATCTAAAGGCTTTGAAGTACCCAATCTTGTGTTATCTTCCCTTCCAGATCTTATAGGGAGTTTTATCAATTAAAGATCTTATGTTAACTCTATTAAGGATGTAACGTGCGATATTTACAGCTTTTACCCTAAAGTATTTAGGTAAGTTATTGTCATAGAGCATTGATCGAGCCATTGCAACTATATTTTTGTTCTTTCTCTTAACAACTCCATTTTGTTGTGGAGTGTGAGGAGTAAAAAGTTATGCTCAATGCCTTTGACATCACAGAATATAGTAAACAGCTTATTTTCGAATTCTCTGCCATGATCTCTTCTGATTTTTGAAATTAAGACATTTTACTCTTCTTCTATTCTATTACACAGTCTAGAGAAACCTTCATAGGCTTCATCCATATTGCTGAGCAAGATAACCCATGTATACTTGGAATAATCATCCATTATTACCATGGTATATCTGTGTCCACCCATGCTCACAAGTTAAAGGACTCTTTTTGAAGAAAAGTCAGTCCTAGATTTAAAACACTTTTTAAACCAATTTCTATATTGGTATGCATTACACAGATGATCCTTTTCAAAGTTTAAACTTGGCAAACCCTCAACAAGTTTTTGTTTGGCTAGTTTGGTAAGAAGATTCGTGTTAGCATGACTAAATCTCTTATGCCATAGCCATGATTCCTCCTCTTTAGACATCAAAAATATTTCTTCTCTTGACTTATCATTTATGTTTATTATAAAAAAATTATTAATCATAGGTGCATACAAAAGAGTTTGATTTATCTTATAGTCTATTATAAAGCACCCTTCTGACTCAAAGATAACTTTTCTTCCTTGATCATGAAGTTGAGCTACACTCAAAAGGTTGAATTTCAGACCATCTACTAGGGAGACTTCCTTTATTTTTATTTCATATCCTATGGTGACTTTTCCAATGATCTTTCCTTTCTTGTTATCCCCAAAGCTTACATTTCCATATCTTTTGCATTCAAGAGAAATGAATAACCCTTCATCTCCTTTCATATGTCTTGAGTATCCACTGCCTATATACAAAAGTTGTTGACCTTCTATGGACCCAAGACTTACCTCCAAAAGAGAACGGTTAGAATCTTCGAACCCAGTTCCCCTTCGGTTTGTGTGAATTGTATACTAGATCAGGCCAAGTATAAATATCATGATATCCATTCTTATCCCTACGCACAACAGTTGTGTGATTTTCTTTCCATAGAAATTGTAGTGAAGATTCAATGCTTTCTTTTATTGAGCTTTTGGAGAAGGGCAAAGATGGAATGGCTCCTAAATTTATTGCTTCTGAGGAAGCCTCTTTCCTCTGATTGATAAATTCCTCTGGTTTATCCTCTGACTACTTTCTCTTCTTTGAGGAATATTGATTTCATAGTGATAATTGAATCCTTGAGGGGTCCTTTGTTTTGAATTTGAGGTTTGTTTTTCAAGTAGAGCTTTTTACTAATTTTCCTTTTGAGTGATGTTCATCTTCTAGACTTGCTCCTTCTTCTGGGGATTAACCTTATCAGGTAAAGTGATTTTTCCTAACAGATGTCCTTCAATCATCATCACCCTTTTGCGGAGTTCTGCTACATTAACTCCCACCAGAAATAGCTCCTCTTTATGTTTTTCAACTTCGGCCTCTATTTCTCCTTGCCTCTTGTTGATAGCTTTGAAGGTGTTATCTCTAGCTCTATCATGGATACAAAAATCCTCAAAGTCTTCTTCAAGGAGCTTCATATGCTTCTTGTTTTTATTTACCATTTTGTATATCTGCACAAGTACTTGCACAATTTCATCAGGATTTTGAAGCTAGAGTTTACCTCATCATTTTGACATGATTTGTCTTTGGATAGATCATATTATGATGACATTCTTTCTGTTAAATCATTCAATAACTCAATTACTGGAGCCATGTCATCTACTGCCATGAACTATATTTATGCAGTTTCTTCTTCATTTCTTGATAAATCAGAGGAGCCTTCATTTTTGCTATTACTCTAGGTTGCCACCATTGCTTTCTTTCCCCTTTTCATTTCTTAACTTAGGATAGTTAGACTTAATGTGTCCTTCTTCATGATATTCAAAGCAGGTGATGTTCTTTACATTTTCTCCTTTTTGATTTGTCTTCAAAAGTTCTGAATTTTATCTTTGTGAATTCCTTCTTCTAGTATTATAGCTTCTGAGGAATGCATCCCTTTTTTTGGAGCCTTTAAGGGATCCTTGAATTTTACTTCATGAATTTCCTGAATTATCTTTGCAGCAATGCCATTTTCTTCATCATCTTCAGAGGAGCTGTCACCCACAGCTTCAACCTTGAGGATGATGGCTTTCTTTCTTTTAGCTTTGGCTTTATCCTTCTTTTAGAAATTCTACATTGATATTTCATGAGTTATTAAAGATCCAATTAACTCATCATACCTGTAGGTAGTGAGGTCTTGAGCCTCTTCAATTGTTGTCTTCTTTGCCTGCCAATCTTTTATCTAGCTTCTTAGAATCTTCTTTACTTGTTCTTCTTCAGAGAATGTTTTTCCCAGTATTTTGAGTTCATTTATGATGTTGGTGAATCTAGAATTCATGCTGATATGGATTCATTTTCTTCCATTTCGAACAACTCATAGTAGCGAAGGTTCTGATTGATCTTTTATTCCTTCACTTTATCAGTTCCTTCATAGGTTGCATCCATCTTCTTCCAGATCTCCTGTTCACTTTCACAACCTAAAGCTTTGTTGTATTCTACAGCATCTAAGGCACAATGAAGAAAGTTAATAGCAGTTGCATTACTTTGGAGTTTCTTCATATCAACATTTCAGATTTAGGGGTAGTAATCCCATCCTTTGTAATCGTGAGTATGTATGATCCATTTGCTATTGCAAGCCAGACATACATATCCTATGATTGGATGAAATTTTTCATTCTATTCTTCCAGAATTTTTAATTTTGTCTAAAAAATAGAGGAGGTCTTGATATAGATAGCCCTTCAAGGAGAATCTATGTGGTCTGTTTTCCAGGTAGATGTTCCATGATGTTATCACCCATAGTGATCATTTACTCAAGATTAATTTAAATCTTTTTGATTGAGTTTTTTCTCTGATACTAATTGTTAGACCTACTAGGGTGATAAATACATCAAAGGGGGGTGAATGACTCTTTTTGGAGCTATTTTCACAGCTCAGAAGTTAAGCAAAAGTTACTTCTAAAACATCTTCTGAGTGAACAACTATTTGGAAATTTTCACTTAGATTGATTCAGATAATGATAAGATGAATTTATCTCTATGTGGATAGTGAGCTGAATGCAATAATAGCAAATATAAGAGAGTTAGAAATGTGCAAATAGAAATTTTTATCCTGGTTCAGCCTCTAACTTATCTAGTCCTTGGAGACTCTGTCCAAGATTTAATCCACTAGTGGTTCTCCTCAAGGGTGGAGAATAAACCACTACAAGGTTACCTTGCTGATTGAAATTCTATCCAACAATCTACAGCTTGAGAGCTATACCAATACAAGAGTACAGTTCAATTGTATCTAAGCTCTGAACTTACAATAACTACTAGAAGTACCCTTCAACTAGTGTCTAAGCTCCCTCACGCTTACTTACCAATTAAGCAAGTGTTTTTACAAATTTGAAAGATAAAATTTTAGAGCTTTTAAACATTTTTTCAGTGAAAGCTTAGTTTCAAACAAATGTAAAAGATTGTGTTTTCTTTTTATGATTTACAGGGGAAGAAGTTGTGGTTGATTAATAGCTTGATTTCTCTCTTTTTATTGCAATGCTTCACCAACCTTCTTCACCTGAAGATAACATCCTTTTATAAAGGGAGAGAATTTTTCCATTGAGTTTAGAGTCTTGCAAAAATTCTGCCCATTGTCTCTAAGGATTTTTCTGTTAGAATTCCATTTGGAAATGACAAGTCTCAACTAAATCCACATGATCTTTGCCAAAGATATTCTTCATCCCCACAAATGCATGATTGTCTGATAGAGAATGAAAGAGGATGTTTTTATTCCTTGGTTAGCAACCAAATTTGTCCTTTTTCTCAGAGAGGTGCTTTTGGTGAGCGGCGGCTTTTAATGCTGTGTCAGCTCCCGTGACTTTTAGTGTTGAATGACTAATGAGTCCTTTGTCCATCTTTTGGAGTATTTTTCATCTGTTGATGGAAGCAATCCTGCTGAATGTTGCGAGTTGAAAGACTTCTGTATTCTTGTGCTAGGTTCCTTCTGAGGTCTCTTAATCTTGTGAACTTAAAACCATCAAAACTTTTCATTCTTAACTTAGAATCCAACAAATAGCACACATGATTTTTATTGGTTCCCTTTGCTTAGACTTAATAAGCCAAACTTTTGAAGAAATAATTCAATGATTTTAAGATGAGAAGCTTTATTGAGTTGCAAATCGACACAAGAGTACAGAGGTTAAACTAGAGAACTTAAACCCTGAGAACCCTAAATAGAAAATGTAAGTACCCCAAAAACCTATGCAAACATAATGAGAACCTGAGGATGAGAAGCCCTTATATACCGGACTTGATAACTGAAGAACCCAAGTTAATAGTACCTCACAGTACTTTAATGTTTTGGAAATAGCAAACTATCTAGGATAGAGAAATCAATTGAGTACTGAGTATACTCTTAATTAATGAAGCTGAGTAGAGTTTATTTAAGGGAAAACAACTCAGTTTTGCTGAGTAATTAATTAAGTTATGGCTTAGAGTAGGAAAAGCTGAGTCTGTGCTGAGTACTACGTAGTTTAGAAGTATATCAACTCAGCTGTGCTGAATTAGCTTTTATGAATTAAAAGCTATTTTTCTATTGACACTGAGATATTAATTGACACAAGTGCTACTAACAAATTCTGTGAGAAACAGAATATTCCTTAGATATTTTTCAGGTTTAATAGTGCTGAAATTAAGGAAGATTTCCAGTGGTCCTCACAAGACAAAAGGTGTTAGTAAGGAATGTCAAGATTCCGTCACTAAAATCCAAATGCAAAAGGAATATCTGACATGCATCATTTTCTAGTGTCACCATGTGTCTCTGCCAATGTTAACAATTCAATCAATCTGAAGATTCTACGTTACATTATTGCGCGCCTCTCTCAACCGAATTGCTTGAAGATAAAATGAGGTTTTGTCAATGGAATTTTATCCCACCTCAACCTTCAAATTTCTATCTCTAAACATCCTGGAATGTGTCTCCAATGAGAAGATTCGAAAGATATAAAGAGAAGAGAAATTGAAGTCCAGCGACCTTGAAAAGTTTGCAACGGCTACTTCTCAGAGCTTCAACTATAAATAGAAGATTGAAGTAGATGTTCAGACTTGGTAAATCACCTCGAATTTCTATAGAGCTGAAAATCTGCGAAATTACTCCCAACTTCAAGAAATTCCAAACTCAAGCAATTAACAAACATCAATTCCAAATATGTTTGTAATAGAGAGATTTACTTAGATTTAACATTGTAAGGATTCAACTTTTCTATAAGTTGAATTCAGTTCACAATCTTTTCATTCGAATATGAGTGTCAGTTTGGGAAGGGTACCCAAACTGAGTCAAGCAATAGTTAGGAAGAGAGGTACTTTCTGTAAAACTGTGTCTACCCATTGTAAAGGCTACTCCACCTAAGTAAGGAATGAACATTAATGGATTAAAGCTTGGAAAAGGTATCTAGGGACTGGAGGTAGGCTTGGGGCTGAACTAGGAGAAAATTCAGGTGTTGAAGTTCTAAACTTACGCTCTTAGCTTTTACTTTGTTCTGCTCATTCATCACCTCTCTTCTATTATCCGTTTTGCTTGAAAAACCGATCTTTACTGAGACGTGTGCTCAGCAGCAGATTGTTAATAAAGTATTCCAGTGAAGCTGAGCAGTTTACTCAGTTTTATATTGTAACTCAGCACGCATACTCAACAAGCATATAAAAACTTAACTTGGCAAAATAGAATTTCATAAACCTTTAAAAGTAACCAAGATTAGGATTCACCCCCCTCTAAGATTATTTAGAAGTTGTCTATAGGACCAACAAATATTGAAAAAACTCGCATAGATTTCATGGTTTGAAATTTCAAGAAAAGTTTGACGCATGCCTTTTATGGTCATAAGATGTTTATCACACTCTATAATTATCCAAAGGTCGATTTTAGAGTGTGACATTTAAAAAACTCGCACCGATTTCCAAGATAGAAATTTCATGAAAACTTTTACAAATGTCTTTTATTATCATATCAAGTTTGACACACTCTAAAATGATCCAAAGGTCGATTACACGGTTTAGGTTGAAAAAACTCACATCCTTTTCCTAGATGGCAATTTTCAAGAAATTTTTGACACGTGCCTTAAATGGTCATATCATATTTAAACTCTACAATGGTTCAAAGGTTGATTTTTAGCACAAAGTTGAATAAATCCAACCAATATCCACGATCTAAAATTCATGAAAGCCTTGACGAATGCCTTTTATGGTCATATTGTGTTTATCACACTCTAAAATGGTCCGAAGGTTAATTTTAAGCACAAAGGTTAAAATAATTGGCACCGATTTAAGTGAACGAAATTTCATGCAAACTTTGACTCCTGCCTTTTATGGCCATATCATGTTTATCACACTCTAAAATGGTCCAAATGTCAATTTCAAGGTCAACATTGAAGAAACTCAAACCGATTTCCACAATCAAAAGTTTGTGAAAACTTTAACGCATGTCTTTCATGGTCATATCATGTTTATCACATTCTAAAATGGTCCAAATGTCGATTTAAAGGTCATGGTTGAATAAACTCGGACAGTTTTCCGGGAAAGCAATTTTCATGAAAAATTTGACTCATGCCTTTTATGGTCATATAAAGTTTATCACACTCTAAAATGGTCCAAAGGTCGATTTAAATCACATAGTTGAAAAAATTCACACTGTTTACCGAGACCAAAATTTTGTGCAAACATTTACGCATGCCTGGTCATATCATATTTATCACACTCTAAAATGGTCCAAAAGTCGATTTTAAGGTCAACATTGAAAAAACTCGCACCGATTTCTGGGATTGAAATTTCGTGAAATCTTTGACGCATGACTTTTATGGTCATATTATGCTTCTCACACTCCAAAATGGTCCAAAGGTTGATTTAGGTCAAGGTTGAAAAAACTCACATCATTTTCCAAGATGTCAATTTTAAAGAAAATTTTGAAGCATGCTTTTTATGGTCATATCATGTTATTCACACTCTAAAATGGTCTAAAGGTCGATTTTAAGGTCAACGTTGAAAAAACTTGCAACAATTTCTGGGATCTAAATTTTGTGAAAACTTTTACGCATGCCTTTTATGGTCGTATCCTATTTATCCCACCATAAAATAGTCCAAAGGTCGATTTTAAGTAGAATGTTTAAAAAAATCGCACTGAATTCTAGGATCGAAATTTCATTAAAAATTTGATGCATGCCTTTTCTGGTCATATCATGTTTCTCACACTTTAAAATTGTCCAAAGGTAGATTTAAAGGTCAACGTTGAAAAAATTGTACTGATTTCCTATAACAAAATTCCATGAAAACTTTGATGCATGTCTTTTATGGTCATATCATGTTTATCACACTCTAAAATGGTCAAAAAGTCGATTTTATGGTTAAGGTTAAAAAAGCTCGCACCATTTTCAGGGATGGAAATTTTCTTAAAAATTTTGATGCATGCCTTTTATAGTCATAACATGTTAATCACACTCTAAAATAGTCAAAAGGTCAATTTAAAGGTCAAAGTTGAAAAAAACTCACACAGAATACCAGGATTGAAATTTCATGAAAACTTTGACGCATGACTTTTGTGGTCATATCATGTTTATTACACTCTAAAATGGTCCAAAGGTTGATTTTAAGGTCAACGTTGAAAAAAATCACACCGATTTCTGGGATCGAAATTTCGTGAAAACATTGATGCATGCCTTTTATGGTCATAACATATTATCACACTCTGAAATGGTCCAAAGGTCGATTTTAAAGTGTGACATTTTAAAAGCTCTCACCGATTTGCGGGACAAAAATTTGATGAAAAGTTTTATGCATGCCTTTTATAGTCTCTCATGTTTATCATGCTCTAAAATGGTCTAAAGGTCAATTTTACTATTAAGGTTGAAAAAACTCGCATAATTTTCCGAGATGGCTATTTTTGGAAAAAAATTTGAAAAATGCCTTAAACGGTCATCTCATGTTTATCACACTGTAAAATGGTTCGAAGGTTTATTTTGAGTACAAAGTTGAAAACTGCAATCGAATATTCGTGAAAACTTTACCACAATCCTATTATGGTCATATCATGTTTATCACACTCTAAAATGGTCTGAAGGTCGGTTTTAAGCACAAAGTTGAAAAAACTCGCACCGATTTCTAAGATTGAAATCTCGTGCAAACTTTGACGCATGCCTTTTATGGTCATATCATTTTTATCACACTCTAAAATGGTTCGAAGGTCGATTTGAATGTCAAGGTTGAAAAAACTCGAACTGATTTCTCTGATAGAAATTTCATGAAAACTTTGACGGATGTCTTTTATGGTCATATCATGTTTATCACACTCTAAAATGATCAAAAGGATGATTTTAAGGTAAAAGTTTAAAATATTCACACCGACTATAGGGATCAAAATTTCGTGCAAATTTTGACACATGCCGTTATTGTCATATCATGTTTATCACACTCCAAACTTGTCCAAAGGTTGACTTTAAGGTCAACTTTACCGATTTCTAGGATTGAAATTTCATGAAAACTTTTACGGATGTCTTTTATGGCCATATCATGTTTATCCCACTCTAAAATGGTCTGAAGATTGATTTTAAGGTCAAAGTTGAAAAAATTCATACCGTTTACCATGATCGAAATTTCGTGAAAACTTTGACGCATGCCTTTTATAGCCATATCATGTGTATCACACTCAAAAAATGTTTGAAGGTCGTTTTAAGGTCAATTTTGAAAAAACTCGAACCGATTTTTGCCATAGAAATTTTGTGAAAACTTATATGCATGTCTTTTATGGTCAAATCATGTTTATAATACTCTAAAATGGTCCAAAAGTCGATTTTAAGGTCTAGAATGAAAAAAGTCGGATCTTTTTCCGGGATGATGATTTTCGTGAAAAAATTAGACATGTCTTTAATGGTCATATAATGTTTATCACACTCTAAAATGGTCCAAAGTTCAATTTAAAGCACAAAGTTGAAAAAGTTCACACCGTTTAATGGGATCGAAATTTTGTGCAACCTCTAATGCATGCCTTTTATGGTCATATCATGTTTATCACATTCTAAACTGTTCGAATGGTCTATTTAAGGTCAATGTTGAAAAAACTCACATCGATTTCCACGATCAAAATTTCGTGAAACTTTAACCCATGGCTTTTATGGTCATATCATGTTTATCACTCTCTAAAAGGGTGTAACAGTTGATTTTAAGGTCAACATTAAAAAAATTAATCGTTTTCCGCAATCAAAATTTTGTGAAAACTTTAACTCATGTCTTCTATGTTCAAATAATGTTTATCAAACCCTAAAATGGTCCTAAGGTAAATTTTATGGTCAATGTTGAAAAACCTCACACCGATTATAGGGATTGAAATTTCGTGCAAACTTTAACACATGCCTTTTATGGTCATATAATGTTTACCACACTCTAAAATTTTTAAAAGGTCGATTTTATGGTCAAAGTTGATAAAACTCACATCAATTACATGGATCGAAAGTTTGATCAAACTTTGTTGCATGCCTTTTATGGTTATATCATGTTAATCACACTCTAATCAGGTCCAAATGTCAATTTTAAGGTTAACATTGAAAAAACTAGCACCAATTTCCGGGATTGAAATTTTGTTAAAAATTTGAAACATGCCTTTTATAGCCATATCATGATTATAACATTTTAAAATTGTTTAAAGGTCGATTTTAAGGTTAAAGTTGAAAATACTCACATTGAATATTGAGATTAAAATTTCGTGAAAACTTTGACGCATACCTTTTACGGTAATATCATGTTTATCACACTCTAAAATTGTTCGAAGGTCAATTTAAAGGTCAACTTTGAAAAAATTCTCATAGATTTCTTGGATCTAAATTTCGTGAAAACGTTGACGCATGCCTTTTATGGTCATAACATGTTTATCACTCACTTAAATTGTCCAAAGGTCGATATTTGAGTGTGACATTTAAAAAAATCGCACCGATTTCCAGGATAAAAGTTTCATGAAAAATTTTACGCATGCCTTTTATGGTCATATCATGTTTATCACACTCTAAAATTGTCCAAAGGTTGATTTTACGGTTTAGGTTGAAAACATTCACATCATTTTTCTGGATGGCAATTTTCGGGAAAAATTTGACGCATGCCTTAAATGGTCATATAATGTTCATCACAATCTAAAATGGGTCGAAGGTCGATTTGAAGCACAAAGTTGAAAAATTGCACCGAATTCCGATATCAAAAATTCTTGAAAACTTTTACGCATACCTTTATGGTCATTTCATGTTTATCACACTCTAAAATGGTCCGAAGGTCAATTTTAAGAACAAAGTTGAAAAAACTCGCACTGATTTCCAGGGTCGAAATTTCATGCAAACTTTGACTCATGGCTTTTACGTTCATATCATGTTTATCACACTCTAAAATTATCTACATGTCAATTTCAATATCAATGTTTAAAAAACTAAAACAGATTTCCGCTATCGAAATTTCGTGAAAACTTTGACGCATGGCTTTCATAGTCATGTCATGTTTATCACACTCCAAAATGGTCCAAAGGTCGATTTTAAGGTCAAGGTTGAAAAACCTCACATAGTTTTCCGGAATGGCAATTTTTGTGAAAAATTTGTTGCATGCCTTTTATGGTCATATAATATTTATCACACTCAAAAATGGTCCAAACGTAGATTTAAAGCACAAAGTTGAAGAAATTCACACCATTTACCAGGAAAATAATTTCATACAAACTTTGAAGCATGCCTTTTATGGTCATATCATGTTTATCACACTCTAAAATGGTCCAAAAGTCGATTTTAAAGTCAACGTTGAAAAAACTAGCACTGATTTCCTAGATAGAAATTTCATGAAAACTTTGATGCATGCCTTTTATATATGGTCATATTATGTTTATCACACTCTAAAATATTACAAATATAGATTTTAAGGTCAAGGATGAAAAAACATGCATCGTTTTCCAAAATGGCAATTTTGGTGAAAAATTTGACGAGTGTTTTTTTATGGTCATATCATGTTTATCACTCTCTAAAATGGTCCAAAGGTCGATTATAAGGTCAACGTAGAAAAAACTCGCAACGATTTTTGGTATCGAAATTTCGTGAAAACTTTTACACCTGCCTTTTATGGTCATATCATGTTTATCACACTCTAAACTGGTCAAAAGGTCAATTTTAAGCTTAAAGTTGAATAAACTCAAACCAATTTTCGAGATCGATATTTCATGCAAACTTTGATGAATGCCTTTTATGGTCGTATAATGTTTGTCACACTATAAAATGGTCCAAAGGTCGATTTAATTATCAAAGTAAAAAAAATCACACCGATTACAAGGATCAAAATTTTCTTGCAAACTTTGATGTATGCCTTTTATGGTCATATCATATTTATCACACTCTAAACTTGTCCAAATAACGATTTTAAGGTTAACATTGAAAAAGATCGCACAGATTTCTGGGATCGAAATTTCATGAAAACTTTGACACCTGCCTTTTATGGCCATATCATGTATATCACTCTCTAAAATGGTCTAAAGGTCGATTTTAAGGTCATAGTTAAAAAAACACAACAAATATCGGTATTGAAATATCGTGAAAACTTTGACGCATGCCTTTTATGGTAATATCATGTTCATAACACTCTAAAATGGTCCGAAGGTGGATTTTAAGGTCAGCGTTGAAAAAACTCGCACAAATTTCCTAGATCAAAATTTCATGAAAACTTTGATGCATGCCTTTTATGGTCATAACATGTTTCTAAAATTGTCCAAAGGTCGATTTTAGAGTGTGAATTTTAAAAAACTCACGTAGATTTTCGAGATAGATATTTCATGAAAACTTTTATGCATGACTTAAATGGTCATATCATGTTTTCCAGACTCTAAAGGTCGTGTTTAGCACAAAGTTGAAAAATTCGCACTAATTTTCGCAATCTAGATCTCGTGAAAACTGTTACGCATGCCTTTTAAGGTCATATCATATTTATCACACTCTAAAATGGTCCGAAGGTCGAATTTGAGAACATTGAAAAAACTCACTCCGATTTTAGGGATCAAAATTTTTTGCAAACTTTGACTCGTGCCTTTTATGGTCGTATCATGTTTATCACACTCTAAAATGGTCCAAATGTTGATTTCAAAGTCAACATTGATAAAACCCGAACCGATTTCTGGGATCAAAATTTCATGCAAACCTTGACTCATACCTTTTTTGGTCATATAATGTTTATCACACTCTAAAATGGTCCAAAAGTCAATTTTATGGTCAACGTGGAAAAATCTCGTACTTATTATCACGAATGAAATTTCATGAAAACTTTCACGCATGCTTTTTATGGTCATATTATGTTTATCACAATCTACAATAGTCCAAAGGTTGATTTTAAGGTCAAGTTTGAAAAAACATGCATCGTTTTCTAGGATGGCAATTTTCATGAAAAATTTGGCGTATGCTTTTTATGGTCTATTATGTTTATCCCACTCTAAAATGGTCCAAAGGTCAATTTTAAGATCCAAGTCTAAAAAATTCACATCGAATACTAAGATCGAAATTTCTTGCAAACTTTGACTCGTGCCTTTTATGGTCATATTATGTTTATCACACTCTCGAATGGTCCATATGTCAATTTCAAGGTCAATGTTGAAAAAACTCGAAAAGATTTCTAGGATCAAAATTTCATGCAAACATTGATGCATGCCTTTTATGGTCATATCGTGTTTATCACACTTCAAAATGGTCCAAAGGTCAATTTTAAGGTCAATGTTGAAAAAACTCACACCGATTTCTGGGATTTAAATTTCGTGAAAACTTTGATGCATGCCTTTTATGGTCATATCATGTTTATCACACTCTAAATGGTCTAAAGGTCGATTTTAAGCACAAAGTTAAAAAAACTCGCACCGTTTATCAGGATCTAAATTTCGTCCAAACTTTGACGCATGCCTTTTATGGTCATATCGTGTTTATCACACTTCAAACTGGTCCAAAGGTCGATTTTAAGGTCAACGTTAAAAAAACTCACACCGATTTCTGGGATCTAAATTTCATGAAAACTTTGACGCATGCCTTTTATGGTCATATCATGTTTATCATACTCTAAAATTGTTTAATGATCGATTTTAGGGTCACATTTAAAGAACTCGCATCGATATTCGCAATCAAAATTTCATGAAAACGTTGACTCATGTCTTTTATGGTCATATAATGTTTATCACACTATAAAATTGTCCAAAAAGTGATTTTAAGAACAAAGTTGCAAAAAACTTGAACCGAATTCCGTGATCGAAATTTCATGCAAACTTTGACCCATGCCTTTTATGGTTAAATAATGTTTATCACACTTTGAAATGGTCCAAAGATTGATTTTAATGTCAAAGTTGAAAAAACACTCATTGATTACTAGGATCGAAAATTCGTGCAAACTTTGACACATGCCTTTTATGGTCATATCATGATTTTCACACTTTAGAATGGTCCAAAGGTTGATTTTAAGGTCAACGTTGAAAAAACTCTCACTGATTTCTATGATCAAAATATTTTGAAAACTTTGACGCATGCCTTTCATGGTAATATAATCTTTTTAACGCTCTAAAATGGTCCAAAGGTCGATTTTAAGGTCAAAGTTGAATAAACTCACACCGATTACAAGGATCGAAATTTTGTGCAAACTTTGACGCATGCCTTTAATGGTCATAACATATTTATCACACTCTAAAATGTTCCAATGGTCGATTTTAGAGTGGTACATTTAAAAAATTGCACTGATTTCAAGGAGCGAAATTTCATAAAAACTTTTACGCATGGTTTTTATGGACATATCATGTTTATCATATTCTAAAATGGTCCAAAGGTCGATTTTACGGTTAAGGTCGAAATAACTCGCATCAATTTACTGTATGGCAATTTTCGGGAAAAATTTGACGCATGCCTTAAATTGTAATTTCATATTTATCACACTCTAAAATGATCCGATGGTCGATTTTAAGCACAAAGTTCAAAAATCGCACCGATTTCCACAATCGAAAATTCACGAATACTTTGAAACATGCCTTTTATGGTCAGGTCATGTTTATCATACTCTAAAATGGTTTGAATGTCAATTTTAAACACAAAGTTGAAAAAACTCGCACTAATTTTCAGGATTGAAATTTTGAGTAAACTTTGACGCCTTTTATTGTCAAATCATGTTTCTCACACTCTAAAATGGTCTAAATATCAATTTCAATGTAAAATTTGATAAAACTCACACCTATTAAAGGGATCAAAATTTCTTTCAAACTTTTACTGCATGCCTTTTATTGTCATATCAAGTTTATCACACTCTAAACTAGTCAAAGGTAGATTTTAAAGCCAACGTTAAAAAAACGAGCACGATTTCTGGGATCAAAATTTTCAAAAAACTTTGACGCATGCTTTTTATGTCATATAATGTTTATCACTCTAAAATGGTACAAAAGTCAATTTTAATGTGAAAGTTGAAAAAACTTACACCGATTATGAGGATCGAAATTTTGTGCAAACTTCAACGCATGCCTTTTATGGTCATAACATGTTTATCACACTCTAAAATGTTCCAAAGGTCGATTTTAAGGTCATGGTTGAAAAAACTCGCATCGTTTTCTAGGATGATAATTTTCATGAAAAATTTGACGCATGTATTTAATGGTCATATCATGTTTATCAGACTTTAAAATGGTCTAAAGGTCCATTTTAATGTCAACGTTGAAAAACTCGCATCGATTTCCGAGATCGATATTTCATGATAACTTTAATGCATGCCTTTTATAGTCATATCATGTTTATCACTCTCTAAAATTGTCCAACGGTTGATTTTAAGGTCAATGTTGAAAAACTCACACCGATTTCCAGGATTGAAATTTCATGCAAAATTTGAAGCATGCCTTTTATGGTCATATCATGTTTATCACACTCTAAACTGGTCGAAAGGTCAATTTTAAAGCCAACGTTGAAAATATTCGCACCGATTTCCGGGATTGAAAGTTCGTAAAAACTTTGATGCATGTCTTTTATGGTCATATAATGTTTATCACACTCTAAAATTGTCCAAAAAGTGATTTTAAGCAGAAAAGTTGAAAAAAATCGCACCATTTTCCACGATCAAAATTTCATGCAAACTTTGAAGCTTGTCTTCAATTGTCATATCATGTTTGTCACACTCTAAAATAGTCCAAAGATAGATTTTAATGTCAAAGTTGAAAAAACTCTCACCGATTATAGGAATCGAAATTTAGTGCATACTATAAGGCATGCCTTTTAATGGTCATATAATGTTTATCACACTTTAAAATGGTCCAAAGGGGTCAATTTTAAGGTGAAAGTTAAAAAAACTCACATCGATCACAAGAATCAAAAATTTTGTGCCATTTTATGGTCATAACATGTTTATCACACTCTAAAATCACCCAAAGGTAGATTTTAGTGTGTGACGTTTAAAAAATTTATACCGTTTTCCGAGGTAGAAATTTTTATGAAAAATTTTATGCTTCCCTTTTATGGTCATATAATATTTATCACACTCTAAAATGGTCCAAAGGTTGATTTTAAGGTCAAAGTTGTAAAAACTCACACTGATTACCGGGATTGAAATTTCGTCAAATCTTTGACGCATGCTTTAAACGGTCATATCATCATGTTTATTACACTCTAAAATGGTCCGAAGGTCGATTTTTTTGCACAAAAAGTTGAAAAAATCACACTAATTCCACGATCTTAAATTCGTGAAAACTTTAACACATGCCTTTTATGGTCATATCATGTTCATCACACTCTAAAATGGTTCGAAGGTTTATTTTAAGCACAAAGTTGAACAAACTCGCACAGATTTTTGGGATTGAAATTTCCTGCAAACTTTGACTCATACCTTTTATGGTCATGCCATGTTTATCACACTCTAAAATGGTCCAAAGGTCGATTTTATGGTCAACGTTAAGAAAAATACGCATCAATTTCAGGAATTGAAATTTCGTGAACATTTTCACGCTTTGCTTTTATTGTTATGTCATGTTTATCACACTATAAAATGGTCAAAAAGTTGATTTTAAGCACAAAGTTTAAACAAATCGTATCGATTTCTAGGATTAAAATTTTGTGCAAACTTTAACGTGTGCCTTTTATGGTCAGTCATATCATGTTTGTCACACTCTAAAATGGTCCAAAGGTTGATTTTAAGTAGAAAGTTTAGAAAACTCAAACCGATTTCGGGATCGAAATTTTGTCTAAACTTTGATGAATGCCTTTGATCATCATATTATGTTTATCACACTCTAAAATGGTTAAAAAGTTGATTTTAAGGTCAACTTTGAAAAAACTCACATCGATTTTCGGGATTAGAATTTTAGGAGAACTTTGAGGCTTGCTTTTTATTGTCATTTTATGTTTGTCACACTCTAAAATGGTCCAAAGGTTGATTTTAAGGTCAAGGTTGAAAAAACTCGCATTGTTTTCCAAGATGGCAGTTATCATGAAAAATTTATCTCATGTCTTTTATGGTCATATCATGTTTCTCACACTCTAAAATGGTCCAAAGGTCGATTTTAATGTAAACGTTGAAAATGTCACACCGATTACCGAGATTGAAATTTCGTGAAAACTTTGACGCATCCCTTTTATGGTCTTATCATATTTATCACTCCAAAATGGTCCAACGGTCAATTTTAAGGTCAACGTTGAAAAAATATGCTTGGATTTCCGTGATCAAAATTTCTTGAAAATTTTAATGTATGTCTTTTATGGCCATATAATGTTTATCACACTCTAAAATGGTCCAAAGGTTGATTTTAAGCAGAAAGTTGAAAAAACTCGCATAGTTTTACGGGATGACAATTTTCGTGAAAAATTTGACGCATGCCTTTTATGGTCATTTCATGTTTCTCACACTTTAAAATGGTGCAAAAGTGTATTTTAAAGTCAACGTTGAAAAATTTCGAGAAAACTTTTTATGGTCATATCATGTTTATCACTCTCTAAAATTATCCAACGGTCGATTTTAGAGAGTGATAACTCACACAAATTTGCGCGTTTGAAATTTCATGCAAACTTTGACGGAAGCCTTTTACGGTCATATCATGTTTATCACACTCTAAAATGGTTTAAAGTTTGATTTTAAGGTCAAGGTTGAATAAATACGGACCGTTTTACGAGATGGCAATTTTCGTGAAAAATTTGACCTATGCCTTTTATGGTCATATCAAGTTTATCACACTAGAAATGGTCCAAAGGTCCATTTTAATGTCAACGTTGAAAAACTAGCATCGATTTTCGAGATCGATATTCTGTGATAACTTTGACGCACGCCTTTTATGGCCATATTATGTTTATCACACTCTAAAATGGTCCAAAGGTCGATTTTAAGGTCAAAGTTGTAAAAACTCACACTGATTACCAGGATTGAAATTTCATGCAATCTTTGACGCATGCCTTAAATGGTCATATCATGTTTATTACACTCTAAAATGGTCCGAAGGTAGATTTTTAGCACAAAGTTGAAAATATCGCACTGATTCCACAATCTAAAATTCGTGAAAACTTTGACGCTGACCTTTAATGGTCATATCATGTTCATCACACTCTAACATGGTTCGTAGGTTGATTTTAAGAACAAAGTTGAAAAAAATTGCATCTAATTTTTGAATTCGAAATTTGCTGCAAACTTTGACTCATGCTTTTTTTGGTCATGTCATGCTTATCACACTCTCAAATGGTCCAAAGGTCGATTTTAAGTTCAACGTTAAGAAAAATGCGCATCGTGAAAACTTTCATGCTTGCCTTTTATTGTCATGTCATGTTTATCACACTTTAAAATGGTCAAAAAGTCGATTTTAAGCACAAAGTTTAAAAAAATCATAATGATTTCCGAGATTCAAATTTTGTGCAAACTTTGACGCGTACCTTTTATGGTCATATCATGTTTATCACACTCTAAAATGGTCCAAAGGTTGATTTTAATGCAGAAAGTTTAAAAACCTCGAACCGATTTCGGGATCGAAATTTTGTGCAAACTTTGATGCATGCCTTTTATCATCATATTATGTTTATCACACTCTAAAATGGTCTAAAAGTTGATTTTAAGGTCAACTTTGAAAAAACTCACACTGACTTTCGGGATCAGAATTTTAGGAAAACTTTGAGGCTTACTTTTTATTGTAATTTTATATTTATCACACTGTAAAATGGTCCAAAGGTCGATTTTAAGGTCAAGGTTGAAAAAAATTGCATCGTTTTCCAAGATGGCAATTATCATGAAAAATTTGTCGCATGTCTTTTATGGTCATATCATGTTTCTCACACTCTAAAATGGTCCAAAGGTCGATTTTAGTGTTAACGTTGAAAAAAGTCACACCAATTACCGGGATCGAAATTTCATGAAAACTTTGACGCATGCCTTTTATGGGCATATATGTTTATCACACTCTAAAATGGTCTGAAGGTCGATTTTAAAGTCAACGTTGAAAAAACTAGCACCGATTTTCGGGATCAAAATTTCATGAAAACTTTGATGCATCCCTTTTATGGTCATATCATATTTATCATACTCCAAAATGGTCCAACAGACTATTTTAAGGTCAAGGTAGAAAAAACTCGCTTGGATTTCCGCGATCGTAATTTCTTGAAAATTTTAACACATGTCTTTTATGGCCATATAATGTTTATCACACTCTAAAATTGTCTAAATGTTGATTTTAAGTAGAAAGTTGAAAAAACTCGCATAGTTTTGCGGGATGACAATTTTCGTGAAAAATTTGACGCATGCCTTTTATGGTCATTTCATGTTTATCACACTTTAAAATGGTGCAAAAGTATATTTTAAAGTCAACGTTGAAAAAACTCCACCAATTTCTGGGATCAAAATTTCAAGAAAACTTTAACCCATGCCTTTTATGGTCATATCATGTTTATCACTCTCTAAAATTATCCAATGGTCGATTTTAAGGTCATTGTTGAAATAACTCGCACAAATTTGCAGGTTTGAAATTTCATGCAAACTTTGACTTAAGCCTTTTACGGTCATATCATGTTTATCACACTCTAAACTGGTTTAAAGGTTGATTTTAAGGTCAAGGTTGAAAAAACACGGACCGTTTTAGGAGATGGCAATTTTTGTGAAAATTTTAACCTATGCCTTTTATGGTCAAATCAAGTTTATCACACTAGAAAATGGTCCAAAGGTCCATTTTAACGTCAGCATTGACAAAATCGCACTGATTTTCGAGATCGATATTTCATGATAACTTTGACGCACGCCTTTTATGGCCATATCATGTTTATCTCACTCTAAAATGGTCCAAAGGTCGATTTTAAGGGCAAAGTTGAAAAAACTCACACCGATTACCGGGATCAAAATTTTGTGAAAATTTTGTTGCATGCCTTTTATGGTCATATAATATTTATCCCACTCTAAAATGGTCCAAACGTAGATTTAAAGCAAAAAGTTGAAGAAATTCACACTGTTTACCAGGAAAAAAATTTAATGCAAACTTTGACGCATGCCTTTTATGGTCATATCATGTTTATCACACTCTAAAATGATCCAAAAGTCGATTTTCAAGTAAACGTTGAAAAAACTCACACCTATTTTCTAGATCGAAATTTCATGAAAACTTTGAAGCATGCCTTTTATGGTCATATTATGTTTATCACACTCTAAAATATTCCAAATATAGATTTTAAGGTCAAGGTTGAAAAAACTCGCATCGTTTTCCAAAATGGCAATTTTGGTTAAAAATTTGACGCATGATTTTTATGGTCATATCATGTTTATCACTCTCTAAAATTATCCAATGGTCGATTCTAAGGTCAATGTTGAAAAACTCACATCGTTTTACAGGATGGCACATTTTGTGAAAAATTTGACCAATACCTTTAATGGTCATATCATGTATATCACACTCTAAACAAGGCCAAAGGTCAATTTTTAGGTCAACGTTGAAAAATCTCGCACCAATTTCCGAGATCAAAATTTCATGAAAACTTTAACACGTGCCTTTTATTGTCATAGCATGTTTATCACACTCTTAAATGGTTCAAAGGTAGATTTTAAGCACATACTTGAAAATACTCGCAATGATTTCAGGGATCTTAATTTCGTACAAATTTGACGCATGTCATTTATGGTCATATCTTGTTTATCACACTCTAAAATTATCGAAATGTAGATTTTACGTTCAACATTGAAAAAACTCGCATCAATTTTAGGAAACGACATGCCTTGGTCATGTCATGTTTATGACACTCTAAAATGGTTTGAAGGTCAATTTTAAGCACAAAGTATAAAAAACTTGCCTCGATTTCCAGGATCAAAATTTTTTGCAAACTTTACGCATGCCTTTTATGGTCATATCATGTTTATCACACTCTAAACTGGTCCAAAGTATAAATTTGAAAAAACTCGCAACTATTTCCGTGATCGAAATTTTGCGCAAACTTTGATACATGCTTTTTATCATCATATCATGTTTATCACACTTTGAAACGGTCCAAAAGTCAATTTCAAGGACAACATTGAAAAAACTGGCACAGATTTTTTAGGTCAAAATTTTATGAAAACTTTTAGGCATGCCTTGTATTGTCATTTTATGTTTATCACACTCTAAAATGGTCCAAAGGTCGATTTTAAGGTCAAGGTTGAAAAAACTCGCAACATTTTTAAAATGGCAAATTTCATGAAAAATTTGGCGCATGTCTTTTATGGTCATATCATGTTTATCACACTCTAAAATGGTACAAAAGTCCATTTTATTGTCAACGTTGAAAAACTCACACCAATTTTCGAAATCGATATTTCGTGATAACTTTGACACACGGCTTTTATGGCCATATCATGTTTATCTCACTCTAAAATGGTCCAAACGTCGATTTTAAGGACAAAGTTGAAAAAACTCAAATCGACTACCGGGATCAAAATTTCGTGAAAACTTTGACGCATGCCTTTTATGGTCATATCATGTTTATCACTCTCTAAAATGGTCCGAAGGATGATTTTTAGGACAACATTGAAAAAACTCGTGCCGATTTCCGAGATCAAAATTTCATGAAAACTTGGACGCATGCCTTTTATGGTTATATCATGTTTATCACACTCACAAATGGTCCAACTGTCAATTTTAAGGTCAACGTTGAAAAAACTCGCATGGATATCCGTGATCGAAATTTCTTGAATATTTTAACGCATGTCTATTATGGCCATATAATGTTTATCACACTCTAAAATTGTACAAAGGTCGATGTTAAGAACAAAGTTGAAAAAACTCGCACCGATTTTCAGGAACTAAATTTTGTTCAAACTTTGATGCATGCCTTTTATGGTCATATGAAGTTTATCACACTCTAAATTGGTCCAAAGGTCGATTTTAAGGTCAATGTTGAAAACACTCACACCGATTACAAGAATCAAAATTTTGTGCAAACTTTGTCGCATGCCTTTTATGGTCATATCATAATTATCACACTCTAAAATGGTCCAAAGGTCGATTTCAAGCACAAAGTTGAAAAAACTCGCATTAATTTTCAGAATCTAAATTTTGTGCAAACTTTGATGCTTGCCTTTTATAGTCATATCGTTGTTATCACACTATAAGATGGTCCAACGGTCGATTTTAAAATCAACGTTGAAAAAACTCGAATGGTTTTCCTCGATTGAAATTTTTTGAAAATTTTAAAGCATGTCTTTTATGGCCATATAATGTTTATCACACTCTAAAATGGTCCAAAGGTCAATTTTTAGCACAAAGTCTAAAAAACTCACTTCGTTTTCCAGGATGGCAATATTCATGAAAAATTTGACGCATGCCTTTTATGGTCATATCATGTTAATTAAACTCTAAAACGGTCCGAAGGTGTATTTTAAGGTCAACATTGAAAAAACTCGCACCGAATTATGGGATGGAAATTTCATGAAAACTTTGACTCATGCCTTCTGTTACCATATAATATTTATCATACTCTAAAATGGTTCAAAGGTCGATTTTAAGGTGAAAGTTGTAAAAACTCACTCCGATTACAAGGATCGAAATTTTTTGAAACTTTTTGCGCATACCTTTCATGGTCATATCTTGTTTATCACACTCTAAAATGGTCTGAAGGTCCATTTTAAGGTTAACCTTGAAAAATCTCGCACCAATATTCTGGATAAAATTTCGTGAAAACTTTGACGCATGCCTTTTATGGTTTAACCTATTTATCACACTCTAAGATGGTCCAATGGTTGATTTTAAGGTCAACGTTGAAAAAACTTGAATGGATTTCCGCGATTGAAATTTCGTGAAAATTTTAAACATGTCTTTTATGGACATATAATGTTTATCACAATCTAAAATGGTCTAAATGTCGATTTTAAGCACAAAGCTGAAAAAACTTGATTCGTTTTTTTAGATGGCAATTTTTGGGAAAAATATGATGCATGCCTTTTATGGTCATATCATGTTTATCACACTCTAAAATGGTCCAAAGGAGTATTTTAAGGTCAACGTGGAAAAAACTCGCACCGAATTCTGGGATCGAAATTTCGTGAAAATTTAAATGCATGCCTTTTATAGTCATATCATGTTTATCACTCTCTAAAATGGTCTAACGGTCGATTTTAAGGTCAATGTTAAAAAAACTTGCATCGATTTCCACGATTAAAATTTCATGCAAACTTTAACGCAAGCCTTTTATGGTCATAACATGTTTATCACACTCTAAAATGGCCCAACAGTCGATTTTAGGGTCAATGTTGAAATAACTTGCACCGATTTTCATGATCAAAATTTCGTAAAAACATTGACACATATCTTTTATGGTCATATAATGTTTATCAAACTCTAAAATGGTCCAAAGAGTGATTTCAAGCACAAAGTTGAAAAATCTAGCATCGATTTCTGCGATCGAAATTTAATGCAAACTTTGATGCATGCCTTTTATAGTCATATCATGTTTATCAGACTCTAAGATGGTCCAATGGTCGATTTTAAGGTCAACGTTGAAAAAACTCGAATGGATTTCCGCGAATGAAATTTTGTGAAAATTTTAATGCATGTCTTTTATGGCCATATAATGTTTATCACACTCTAAAATGGTCCAAAGGTCGATTTAAGCACAAAGTTGAAAAAACATGCTTCTTTTTCCAATATGCCAATTTTCATGAAAAATTTAATGCATGCGTTTTATGGTCATATCATATTTATCACACTCTAAAATTGTTCAAAGGTGTATTTTAAGGTTAACGTTGAAAAAACTCGGACAAAACTCTGGAATCGAAATTTTGTGAAAACTTTGACGCATGCCATTTATGGCCATATCATGTTTATGACACTCGAAAATGGTCCAAAGATCGATGCTAAGGTGAAACTTGTAAAAACACACCCCGATAACCGGAATCCAAATTTTGTGATAACTTTTACGCATGCCTTTTATGGTTATATCATGTTTATCACACTCTAAAATGGTTCGAAGGTCGATTTAAAGGTCAACGTTGAAAAAACTTGCATCGATTTTTGGGATAAAAATTTTGTGAAAACTTTGACGCAAGCCTTTTATGGCCATATAATGTTTGTCACACTCTAAAATGGTCCAAATATCGATTTTAAGCACATAGATAAAAAAAACTCGCTTCTTTTTCCGTGATGGCAATTTTCATGAAAAATTTGACGCATGCCTTCTATGGTAATATCATGTCTATCACACTCTAAAATGGTCAAAAGGTTTATTTTAAGGTCAACATCTAAAGAACTCCCACCGAATTCCGGGATTGAAATTTCGTGAAAAGTTTATCGCATGCCTTTTATGGTTATATCATAATTATCACACTCTGAAATGGTCCAAAGGTCAATTTTAAGCATAAAGTTTAAAAAAATCGCACCGATTTCCGCAATCTAAATTTCGTGCAAACTTTAACGCATGACTTTTCTGGTCATATTAAGTTTATCACACTTCGAATTGGTCAAAAGGTCTATTTGAAGGGCAATGTTGAAAACACACGCATTGATTTCCGTGATCGAAATTTTGTGAAAACTTTGTCGCATGCCTTTTATGGCCATATCTTGTTTATCACACTCTAAAATGGTCCAACAGTCAATTTTAGGGTCAACGTTGAATGAAATCATAGCGATTTCCATGATCGAAATTTTGTGAAAACTTTGACGTATGTCTTTTATGGTCATATAATGTTCATCACACACTAAAATTGTCCAAAAAGCTATTTTAGGTACAAAGTTGGAAAAACTCGCACTAATTTCCGTGATCGAAATTTCGTGCAAACTTTGATGCATGCCTTGTATGGTGATATAATGTTTATCACACTCTAAAATGGTCCACAGATCGATTTTAATGTCAAAGTTTTAAAAACTCTCACAGCTTACAGGGATCGAAAATTCGTGCAAACTTTGACACATGCCTTTTATGGTCATATAATGTTTATCGCACTCTAAAATGGTCCAAATGTCGATTTTGAGGTCAAAGTTTAAAAAAACTCACACTGATTTCTGGGATAGAAATTCATGAAAACTTTTACGCATGCCTTTTATGGTCATATCATGTTTATCACATTATAAAATTGTCAAATGGTCGATTTTAAGATTTAGTTTGAAAAAACTCACATCATTTTACGGGATGGTAATTTTCGGGAAAACATTTTCGGTAATTTTTGGGAAAACAAGCTTTAAATTGTCATGTTATGTTTATCACACACTAAAATGGTTCGAAAGTCGATTTTAAGCACAAAGTTGAAAATACTCGCACTAATTTTCGAGATCAAAATTTCCTGCAAAGTTTGTCGCTTGCCTTTTATGGTCATAACTTGTTTATCATACTCTAAAATGTTCCAAAGGTTGATTTTAGAGTGGGAGGTTTAAGAAACCGCACCTATTTCCAAGATAGAAATTTCATGAAAACTTTTACGCATGCCTTTTTTGGTCATAACATGTTTATCACACTCTAAATGGTCCGAAGGTTGATTTTAAGCACAAAGTTGAAAAAACTCAAACCGATTTCCGGTTTAGTGCATGCTTTTTATGGTTATATCATGTATCTCACACTCTAAAATGGTCCAAATGTCTATTTCAAGGTCAAAGTTGTAAAAACTCGAACTGATTTCGAGGATTGAAATTTCATGAAAAATTTGATGCATGCATTTTATGGTCATATAACGTTTCTCACATTCTAAAATGGTTCGAAGGTCTATTTTAAGGTTAACGTTGAAAACAATCGCATCGATTTCCACGATCAAAATTTCATGAAAACTTTGACACATGCCTTTTATAGTTATATCATGTTTATCACATTGTAACTAGTCCAAAGGTCGATTTTAAGTCCAAAGTTGAAAAAACTCGCACTGATTTCCAGGATCAAAATTTCGAGAAAACTTTGACACATGCCTTTTATGGTCATATCATGTTTATCACACTCTAAAATGGTCTAACGGTCGATTTGAATGTTAATTTTGAAAAACCACGGACCAATTAAAGCGATCGAAATTTCGTGAAAACTATGATGCATGTATGTTATGGTCATATAATATTTATCACACTCTAAAATTTACCAAAGAGCGATTCTAAGCTCAAAGTTGAAAAAATGTGCACCGATTTTTGAGGTCGAAATTTAGTGCAAAATTTGACACATGCCCTTTATTGTCATATAACTTTTATCACACTCTAAAATGGTCCAAATGTCGATTTTAAGGTCAAAGTTGAAAAAACTCACATCGATTATAGGGATTGATATTTCGTGCAAATGTTGACGCATGCCTTTTATGGTCATATAATGTTTATCACACTCTAAAATGGTTCAAAGGTCGATTTTAAGGTCAAAGTTGAAAAATCTCTCACCAATTACAAGGATCGAAATTTAGTGAAAATTTTGATGCATGCCTTTTATGGTTATAACAAGTTTATCACACTCGAAATTGTTCCAAATGTAGATTTTAGAGTGGGATATTTAAAAAACTCACACCGTTTTCCGGGATAGAAATTTCATGAAAAGTTGTACACATGTCTTTTATGGACAAATCTTGTTTGTCACATTCTAAAATGGTCTAAAGGTCAATTTTACGTTTTAGGTTTAAAAAACTCGCATCGCTTTCAGGGATTGAAATTTTCAAGAAAAATTTGACTCATGCCTATTATGGTCATATAATGTTTATCCCACTCTAAAATGGTCCGAAGGTCGATTTTAAGATCAACGTTGAAAACACTCTTATCTATTTCTACGATCAAAATTTTGTGAAAACTTTGATGCATGTCTATTATGGTCATATCATGTCTATTACACTCAAAACTAGTGCAAAGTTCGATTTTAATGCCATCATTGAAAAAACTTGCACCGATTTCCGGGAATAAAATTTCGTGAAAACTTTGACACTTGCCTTTTATGGTTATATCAAGTTAATCGCTCTCTAAAATAGTCCAACAGTCGATTTTAAGGTTAACATTGAAAAAACTTGGACTAATTTCCGTGATCGAAATTTCATGAAACCTTTGAGGCATGCTTTATAAGGTCAAATCATGTGTATCACACTCTAAAATGGTCCAACTGTCGATTTTAGAGTCAACGTTCAAATAACTAGCACTGATTTACACGATAAAAAATTCATGAAAACTTAGACATATATCTTTTATGGTCATCTAATGTTTATCATACTCTAAAATGGTCTAAGGAGCGAATTTAAGCACAAAGTTGAAAAAACAGGGCACCAATTTCTACGATCGAAATTTCATGCAAAATTTGATGCATGCCTTTTATTGTCATATAATGTTTATCACACTCTATAATCGTCCTAAGGTCAATTTTAAGGTCAAAGTTTAAAAAACTCATAAAGATTTCAAGGATAGAAATTTCATGAATACTTTAATGCATGCCTTTTATGGTCATATCATGTTTATCATATTCTAAAATGGTTCAAAGGTCGATTTTTAGGTCAACATTGAAAAAAACATAGCATTTTAAGAGATGGAAATTTTCGGGAAAAACTTTACGCAAGCCTTAAATTGTCATATCATGTCTATCACACTCTAAAATGATCTGAAGGTCGATTTTGAGCCTAATGTTGAAAAATTGCACCGATTTCAAAGATCAAAATTCATGAATACTTTGACGCATGCCTTTTATGGTCATATCTTGTTTATCACACTCTAAAATGGTTTGAAGGATGATTTCAAGCACAAAGTAGAAAAAAACTCACATTGATTTCCGGAATCGAAATTTTGTGCAAACTTTGACGCATGCCTTTTGTGGTCATAACCTGTTTATCACACTTTAAATGGTTCAAAGGTCGATTTTAAGAACAAAGTTAAAAAAACTCAAACCGATTTCCGGGATTAAAATTTTGTGCAATTTTTGATGCATGCGTTTTATAGTCATATCATGTTTCTCACACTCTAAAATGGTTCAAATATCTATTTCAAGGACAAAGTTGAAAAATCTCACACCAATTTCCGGGATTAAAATTTCGTGAAAACTTTGATGCTTGTCTTTTATGGCCATATAATGTTTATCATACTCTAAAATGTTCCAAAGAGTTATTTTAAGCACAAAGTTGAAAAAATTCGCACAGATTTTCGTGATCGAAATTTCGTGCAAACTTTGATGTATGCCTTTAATGGTCATATCATGTTTATCTCACTCTAAAGTGGTCAAAAAGTCGATTTTAAGGTTAAAATTGAAAAAACTCACACCAATTCCAGGGATTTAAGTTTTCTGCAAACTTTGATGCATGCATTTTAAGGTCATATCATGTTTATCAGACTTTAAACTAGTCCAAAGGTCGATTTTAAGGTCAACGTTGAAAAAACCTCGGACCGATTTCCGTGATCAAAATTTCATGAAAACTTTGACACTTGCATTTTATTGTCATACATGTTTATCACACTCTAAAATTGTCCAATGGTCGATTTTAGGGTCAACGTTGAAATAACTTGCACCGATTTCCGTGATTGAAATTTCGTGAAAACTTTGATGCATGTATTTTATGGTCTTATAATGTTTATCACACTCTAAAATGGTCCAAAGAGTGATTTCAAGCATAAAGTTAAAAAAAACTCGCTCCAATTTCCGCAATTGAAATTTTGTGTAAACTTTGACGCATTCCTTTTGTGGTCATATAATGTTTATCACACTCTAAAAAGGTCCAAAGATTGATTTTAAGGTCAAAGTTAAAAAAAACTAACACCGATTACACGGATAGAAATTTTGTGCAAACTTGGACGCATGCCTTTTATGGTCACAACATGTTTATCTAACTCTAAAATGTTCCAAAGGATGATTTTAGAGTTGGACATTTAAAAAACTGGTAGTGATTTCCAAGATAAAAATTTCATGAAAACTTTTACACATGCCATATGTGGTCATATTATGTTTATCACATTTTAATATTGTGCTAAGGTCGATTTTACAGTTTAGGTTGAAAAACTCGCATCGTTTTACGGGAAGGCAATTTTAGTGAAAAATTTAACACATGGCTTAAATGGTCATATCGTGTTTATCACACTCGAAAATGATCCGAAGGATGATTTTAAGCACAAAGTTCAAAAAATCGCACTGATTACCTTGATCGAAAATTCATGAATACTTTGACATGTCTTTTTTGGTTATATCATGTGTATTACATAATAAAATGGTCCGTAGGTTGATTTTAAGGTCAATGTTTAAAAAACTTGCACCGAATTCAGTAATCAAAATCTCGTTAAAATTTTGACACATGCCTTTTATGTTCATATCAAGTTTATCACACTCTAAACTGATCCAAAGTTCGAATTTAAGGTCAAGGTTGAAAAAACTAGCATCGTTTTCCTGGATGGCAATTTTTGGGAAAAATATGGTACATGCCTTTTATGGTCATATCATGTTTATCACACTCTAAAATGGTTCGAAGGTCTATTTTAAGGTCAACGTTAAAAACACTCGCACTGATTTCCACGATCGAAATTTTGTGAAAACTTTGATGAATGCCTTTTTTTGGACATATCATGTTTATTACACTCTAAACTTGTCCACAGGTTGATTTTAAGGCCAACATTAAAAAAACTCACACCGATTTCTAGGATAAAAATGTCGATACAATTGTGACACAAGCCTTTTATGGTTATATCATGTTTATAACACTCTAAAATGGTCCAACTGTCGATTTTAATGTCAACATTGAAAAAACACAAAATTATTTCCGCGATCGAAATTTCGTGAAAAATTTGCCGCCTATCTTTTATGGTCATATAATGTTTATCACACTCTAAAATGTTCCAAAGAGAGATAATAAGCTCAAAGTTGAAAAAACCTGAATCGATTTTTGCAATAGAAATTTCATACTAAATTTGACGCATGCCTTTTATTGTCATATAATGTTTATCACACTCTAAAATGGTCCAAAGGTCGATTTTAAGGTCAAAGTTGAAAAAACTCACACCGATTACAGGGATTGATATTTCGTGCAAACTTTGACGCATGCATTTTATTGTCATATAATGTTTATCACACTCTAAAATTGTCCAATGGTCGATTTTAAGGTCAAAGTTGAAAAAACATTCACTGATTACGAGGATCAAAATTTCGTGCAAACTTTGACGCATGCCTTTTATGGTCATATCATGCTTATCACACTCTAAATTGTTTAAAGGTCGATTTGAAGGTCAACGTTGAAACTACAAGCACCAATTTCCTAGGATCAAAATTTCGTAAAAACTTTGACGCATGCCTTTCATGGTTATATAATTATTATCACACTCTAAAATTGTCCAAAAGTGGATTTTAAGGTCAAAGAAAAAAAACTCACATCGATTACAGGGATCGAAATTTCGTGAAAACTAAGACACATGGCTTTTACGGTCATATCATGTTTATCACAGTGTAAAATGTTTCAAAGGTTGATTTTATAGTGGGACATTTAAAAACTCTCACCAATTTCCAGGATAGAAATTTCATGAAAAGTTTTACGCAAGCCTTTTTTGGTCATATCATGTTTATTACATTCTAAAATGGTCCAAAGGTCGATTTTACGGTTTTGGTTGAAAAAACACGCATCATTATACGGGATGGCAATTTTTGGGAAAAATTTGATGGATGCCTTAAATATTCATATCATGTTTATCACACTTTAAAATGGTCCGAAGGTTGATTTTAAGCATAAAGTTGAAAAAATCACAATGATTTCCGGGATAAAAAATTCGTGAATACTTTGACGCATGCTTTTAATGGTCATATCATGTTTATCACACTCTAAAATGGTCAGAAGGTCGATTTTAAGGTCAACGTTGAAAAAACAAGCATCGATTGCTGCTATTCAAATTTCGTGAAAACTTTGACGCATGCCTTTTATGGTCTTATCATTTTTATTACATTTTAATATGGTCCAATGGTCTAATTTAAGGTCAAGGTTAAAAAAACTTGCATCGTTTTCCGGGATGACAATTTTTAGGAAAATTTGATGCATGCCTTTTTTGGTAATATAACGTTTATGACATTCTAAAATTGACCGAAGGATGATTTTAAGGTTAACGTTGAAAACAATCTCACCGATTTCCACGATCAAAATTTCGTGAAAACTTTGACGCATGCCTTTTATAGTTATATCATGTTTATCACATTGTAACTAGTCCAAAGTTCGATTTTAAGGACACAAAACTCGCACTGATTTCTGAAATCAAAATTTTGAGAAAACTTTGACACATACCTTTTATGGTCATATCATGTTTATCACACTCTAAAATGGTCCAACGATTGATTTGAATGTTAATGTTGCAAAACCTCAGACCAATTACCACGATCGAAATTTCGTGAAAATTGTGACGCATGTATTTTATGGTCATATAATGTTTATCACACTCTAAAATTTACCAAAGAGCGATTCTAAGCTCAAAGTTGAAAAAACTCGCATCGATTTTTGAGATCTAAATTTCATCCAAAAGTTGACGCATGCCCTTTATTGTCATATAAAGTTTATCACACTGTAAACGGTCCAAATGTCTATTTTAATTAGGTCAAATTTGAAAAAACTCACACCGATTACAGGGATTGAAATTTTGTGCAAATTTTGATGCATGCCTTTTATGGTCATAACATGTTTATCACACTCTAAAATATTCCAAAGGTAGAATTTAGAGTGGGATATTTAAAAAACTTGCACCTTTTTCCGGGATAGAAATTTCATGAAAAGTTGTATGCTTGCCTTTTATGGACAAATCATGTTTATCACATTCTAAAATGGTCCAAAGGTCGATTTTACAGTTTTTGTTGAAAAAAGTCAAATTGTTTTCTAGGTTTGCAATTTTCGAGAAAAATTTGACGCATGCCTTTTATGGTCATATAATGTTTATCCCACTCTAAAATGGTCCGAAGGTCGATTTTAAGGTCTATGTTGAAAACACTCGCACCGATTTGTGCGATCCAAATTTCATGAAAACTTTGACGCATGTCTATTATGGTCAAATCATGTTTATTGCACTTTAAACTAGTCCAAAGTTCGATTTTAAGGCCAACATTGAGAAAACTCGCATCGATTTCTAAGATCAAAATTTTGTGAAAACTTTGATACTTGCCTTTTATGGTCACATCAAGTTAATCACACTCTAAAATCGTCCAACTATCATTTTTAAGGTCAATGTAGAAAAAACTCAGACTAATTTTCGCGATCAAAATTTCATGAAAACTATGAGGCATGCCTTATAAGGTCATATTATGTGTATCACACTCCAAAATGATCCAATTGTCGATTTTAGAGTCAACATTCAAATAACTAACACCGATTTATGCGATTAAAATTTCATGAAAACTTTGACGTATGTCTTTTATGGTCATATAATGTTTATCACACTCTAAAATGGTCTAAAGAGTGAATTTAAGCACAAAGTTGAAAAAATGGGCACCGATTTTTATGATCAAAATTTCGTGCAAAATTTGATGCATGCCTTTTGTTGTCATATAATGTTTATCACACTCTATAATGGTCCAAAGGTCGATTTTAAGGTCATAGTTTAAAAAACACACACCGATTTCAAGGAGAGAAATTTCATGAATATTTTTACGCACGCCTTTTATGGTCATATCTTGTTTATCACATTCTACAATGGTACAAAGGTCGATTTTTAGGTCAACGTTGAATCAACTCACATCGATTTCCGGGATCAAAATTTTGTTTAAAATTTGACGCATGCCTTTCAAGGTCATATCATGTGCTTCACACTCTAAACAGGTCAAAAAGTTGATTTTAAGGTAAACGATGAAAAAAGTAGCACCGATTTCCGAGATCAAAATATTGTGAAAACTTTGACGCATGCCTTTTATGGTCATATCTTATTTATCACCCTCTAAAAAGGTTAAATAGTCGATTTTAGGGTCAATGTTGAAAGGTCGATTTTAGAGTGGGACATTTAAAAAACTCACATCGATTTCAGTGATAGAAATTTCATGAATAGTTTTACGAATGCCTTTTATGGTTATATCATGTTTATCACATTCTAAAATGGTCCAAAGGTCGATTTTAAGGTTTAGGTTAAAAAACATGCATCATTTTACAAGATTGGCAATTTTTGGGAAAAATTTGACGCATGCCTCAAATCGTCATGCTAAGTTTATCACAGTCTAAAAGGGTTTGAAGGTCAATTTTAAGCACAAATTTGAAAAAATCGCATTGATTTCCATGATCGAAAATGTCATGAAGGTCGATTTTAAATGGTCTGAAGGTCGATTTTAAGCACAAAGTTGAAAAAACTCGAATCGATTTTCGAATCAAAATTTCGTTCAAACTTTGACGCATGCCTTTTGCGGTCATATCATGTTTATCACACTCTAAAATGGTCCAAAGGTCAATTTTAAGCACAAAGTTGTAAGAACTCGCATCGATTACCGGGATTGAAATTTTATGCAAACTTTGAGGCATGCCTTTTATGGTCATATCATATTTCTCACACTGTAAAATGGTCCAAATATCAATTTCAAGGTCAAAGTTGAAAAAACTCGAATCGATTTTCGTGATCAAAATTTCGTGAAAACTTTCACCCATGTCTTCTATGGTCATATCATGTTTATCTCACCCTAAAATGGTACAAAGGTCAATTTTAAGGTCAAGTTTGAAAAAACTCGCATCATTTTCCGGTATGGAAATTTTCGTTAAAAATTTGGCGCATACCTTTTATGATCATATCATGTTTATCACACTCTAAAATGATTCAAAGTTCTATTTTAAGGTCAAGGTTGAAAAAACTGGCACCGATTTTCAGGATCAAAATTTCATGACAACTTTTACACATGCCTTTTATGGTCATATCATGTTTATCACACTCTAAAAAGGTCCAACTATAGATTTTAAGGCTAACGTTGAAAAAACTTGCATTGATTTCCGCGATCGAAATTTCACAAAAAATTTGACTCATGCCTTTTATGATTATATCATGTGTATCACACTATAAAATGGTCCAAAGGTCTATTTTAAGATCAATGTTGTAAAAACTGGTACCGATTTCCGGGATATAAATTTTGTGAAAACTTTGACGCATGCCATTTATTGTCATATCATATTTATCACACTCTAAAATGGTCCAAAGGAATATTTTAAGGTCAACATTGAAAAAACTCACATTGATTTCCGGGATCGAAATTTCAGGAAAACTTTGACGCATGCCTTTTACGGTCATATCATGTTTATCACAATCTAAAATGGCTAATAGGTCAATTTTAAGCATCAAGTTTAAAAAACTCGGACCAATTTCTACGATCTAAATTTCGTGCTAACTTTGACGCATGCCTTTTATGGTTATATCATTTTTATCACACTCTAAACTAGCCCAAGAGTCGATTTTAAGGCCAAAGTTGAAAAAACTAACATCGATTTCTAGGATCAAAATTTCTTGAAAACTTTGTCACATGCATTTTATTATCATATCATGTTTATCAAACTCTAAAAGGGTTCAACGGTCAATTTTAAGGTCAACGTTGAAAAAATTTGCACAGATTTCCATGATTAAAATTTCATGAAAACATTGAAGCATGTCTTTTATGGTCGTAAAATGTTCCTAAGAGCAATTTTATGCACAAAGTTGAAAAAACTCGCACAGATTTCAGCGATCGAAATTTCATGCAAACTTTGACGCATGCCTTTTATTGTCATATAATGTTTATACCACCCTAAAATGGTCTGAAGGTCAATTTTAAGGTCAATGTTGAAAACACTCACATCGATTTGTGCGATCAAAATTTCATGAAAACTTTGACACATGTCTATTATGGTCAAATCATGTTTATTACACTCTAAACTAGTCCAAAGTTCGATTTTAAGGCCAACATTGAAAAAACTCGCACGATTTCCGGGATCAAAATTTTGAGAAAACTTTGACACTTACCTTTTGTGGTCACATCAAGTTGATCACACTCTAAAATGGTCCAATGGTCGATTATATGGTCAATGTTGAAAAAACTCGGACAAATTTCCGAGATCAAAATTTCGTGAAAAATTTGAGGCATGCCTTATAAGGTCATATCATGTGTATCACACTCTAAAATGATCCAACTGTCGATTTTAGAGTCAACGTTCAAATAACAAGCACTGATTTATGCAATCAAAATTTCATGAAAAAATTGACGTATGTCTTTTATGGTCATATAATGTTTATCACACTCTAAAATGGTCCAAAGAGCGAATTTAAGCACAAATTGAAAAAAAGGGGCACCGATTTCTATGATAAAAATTTCGTGCAGAATTTGATGCATGCCTTTTGTTGTCATATAATGTTTATCACACTCTATAATGGTCCAAAGGTCAGTTTTAAGGTCAAAGTTTTAAAAACTCACACCGATTTCAAGGATAGAAATTTCATGAATACTTTTACGCATGCCTTTTATGGTCATATAATGTTTATCACATTCTAGAATGGTCCAAAGGTCGATTTTTAGGTCAATGTTGAAAAAACTCACATCGATTTCTGAGATCAAAATTTCATGAAAAATTTGATGCATGCCTTTCATGGTCATATCATGTGCTTCACACTCTAAACAGGTCCAAAAGCCGATTTTAAGGTAAACGTTCAAAAAAGTACAATCGATTTTCGGGATCAAAATATTGTGAAACTTTGACGCATGCCTTTTATGGTCATATCATATCTATCGCCCTCTAAAAAGGTTAAATTGTTGATTTTAGGGTCAACGTTGAAAGGTCGATTTTAGAGTGGGACATTTAAAAAACTTGCATCGATTTCCTTGATAGAAATTTCATGAATAGTTTTATGCATACTTTTTATGGTCATATCATGTTTATCACATCTAAAATGGTCTAAAGGTTGATTTTAAGGTTTAGGTTAAAAATACTCGCATCATATTACGGGATGGCAATTTTCGGGAAAAATTTGACACATGCCTTAAATCGTTATACTAAGTTTATCACACTCTAAAATGGTTCGAAGGTCGATTTTAAGCACAAATTTGAAAAAATCGCACAAATTAGAAAAAATCTTACAGATTTCTGCGATCGAAAATGTCATGTATAATTTGACGAATGATTTTTATGGTCATGTCATGTTTATCACACACTTAAATGGTCTGCAGGTCAATTTTAAGCACAAAGTTGAAAAAACTCGAATCGATTTCTAGATCAAATTTTTGTTCAAACTTTGACGCATGCCTTTTGCGGTCATATCATGTTTATCACACTCTAAAATGGTCCGAAGGTCGATTTTAATCATAAAGTTGTAAAAACTCGCATCGATTACCGGGATTGAAATTTCATGCAAAACTTTGACACATACCTTTTATGGTCATATCATATTTCTCACACTCTAAAATGGTCCAAATATCGATTTCAAGGTTAAAGTTGAAAAAACTCGCATGGATTTCCAGGATCAAAATTTCGTGAAAACTTTGCTGCATGTCTTTTATGGTCATATAATGTTTATCACACTCTAAAATGGTACAAAGGTCGATTTTAAATTCAAAGTTGAAAAAACTCACAACGATTATAAGGATCGAAATTTTGTGTAAACTTTCACGCAAGCCTTTTATGGTCATATCATGTTTATCACATTCTAAACTTGTCCAAAGTTTGAATTTAAATTCAAAGTTAAAAAAACTCGCAATGATTACAAGGATTGATATTTCATGCAAACTTTGACACAAGCCTTTTATGGTCATATCATGTTCATCACATTCTAACTTGGTCCAATGGTCAATTTTAAGGTCAACGTTGAAAAAACTCGCATCGATTCCAGCATCAAAATTTTGTGTGATTTTTGACGCATGTCTTTTATGGTCATATAATGTTTATCACACTCTAAAATGGTCCAAAGGTTGATTTTAAATTCAAAGTTGAAAAAACTCATAACGATTGCAGGGATCAAAATTTCATTCAAACTTAAACCAAGCCCTTTATGGTCATATCATGTTTATCACATTCTAAAATTGTCCAATGGTTGATTTTAAATTCAAAGTTGAAAAAACTCACAACGAATACAAGGATCGAAATTTCGCGCAAACTTTCTCGCAAGCCTTTTATGGTCATATCATGTTTATTTCTAAACTAGTCCAAAGGGCTATTTGAAGGTCAACGTTGAAAAAACCCACCAATTTCTGGGATAGAAATTTCATGAAAACTTTTACGCATGCCTTTAATGGTTTTATCATGTTTATCAAATTCTAAAATGATCCTAAGGTCAATTTTACTATTTAGGTTGAAAAATCTTGCGTTATTTTCTAGGATGGCAATTTTTGGGAAAAATTTGACCCATGCCTTAAATTGTCATATCATATGTATCACACTGTAAAATGGTCAGAAGATAGATTTTAAGTACAAAGTTTAAAAAACTCGGACTGATTTCCAGAATCTAAATTTCGTGTAAACTTTGATGCATGCCTTTTATGGTCATATTATTTTTATCACTCTAAACTAGCCCAAAAGTCGATTTTAAGGCTAATGTTGAAAAAACTTGCATCGATTTCTTGTATCAAAATTTCATGAAAACTTTGACACATGCCTTTTACGGTCATATTATGTTTATCACACTCTAAAATGGTCCAACGGTTGATTTTAAGGTCAATGTTCAAAAAAATTCGCATAGATTTCCATGATTGAAATTTCATGAAAACTTTAACGCATGTCTTCTACGGTCGTATATTGTTTATCACATTCTAAAATGTTCCTAAGAGCAATATTAAGCATAAAGTTGAAAAAACTCGCATTGATTTCAGCGATCAAAATTTCGTGCAAACATTGACTCATGCCTTTTATGGCCATATAATGTTTATCACACTCTAGAATGGTCCAAAGTTCGATTTTAAGGTCAAAGTTGAAAAAACTCATACGATTACAGGGATAAAAAATTCGTACAAACTTTGACGCAAGCCATTTATGGTAATATCATGTTTATCACATTCTAAACTGTTCCAAAGGTCGATTTTAAGGTAAACGTTGAAAAAACTCGTATTGATTTCCGAGATCAAAATTTCATGAAAACTTTGATGCATGTCTTTTATGGTCATATAATGTTTATCGCACTCTAAAATGGTCCAAAGGTCAATTTTAAATTCAAAGTTGAAAAAACTCACAATGATTACAGGGTTCGAAATTTCGTGCAAACTTTCACGCAAACTTTTTATGGTCATATCATGTTTATCACATTCTAAAATGGTCCAAAGGTCGATTTTAAGGTCCACATTTAAAAAACTCACACCAATTTCAAAGATAGAAATTTCATGAAAACTTTTATGCATGCATTTTATGGTCTTATCATGTTTATCACATTCTAATATGGGCCTAAGGTTGATTTTAAGGTTTAGGTTGAAAAAACTCGTGTGATTTTCCGGGATGGCAATTTTCGGTAAAATTTTGATCCATGCCTTAAATTGTAATATCATGTTTATCACACTCACGTCGATTTCCAAGATAGAATTTTATGCAAACTTTAACGCATGCCTTTTATAGTCATATAATGTTTATCACAATTTAAAATGGTCTAAAAGTCTATTTTAAGATCAATGTTGAAAAAACTCACATCAATTTCCGTGGTCAAAATTTCGTGAAAACAATGACCCATGACTTTTATGGTCATATCATATTTATCACAATCTAAAATGGTCCAACAGGCAATTTTAAGGTCAACGTTAAAAAAACTCCCATATATTTCTACGATCGAAATTTCGTGAAATCTTTGACACATGCCTTTTATGGTTATATCCTATATGTCACAATCTAAAATGATCCAAAGGTCTTTTTTAAGGTCAATGTTGAAAAAATTGGCACCGAATTCCAAGATCAAAATTTTGTGAAAACTTTCACGCATGCCTGTTATGATCATATCATGTTTATCACACTCTAAAATGGTACAAAGTTCTATTTAAGGTAAATGTTGAAAAAATTTACATTGATTTCCGGGATTGAAACTTTGTGAAAACTTTGACGCATGCCTTATATGATCATATCATGTTTATCTCACTCTAAAATGGTCTAACTGTCAATTTTAAAGCCAACGTTAAAAAAATCGCATTGATTTCCGCAGTCAAAATTGGTGAAAAATTTAACTCATGCCTTTTATGATCATATCATGCGTATCACACTCTAAATGGTCCAAGGTCTATTTTAAGGTCAATATTAAAAAAACAGGTACCAATTTCCGGGATCTAAATTTCGTGAAAACTTTGATGCATGCCTTTTGTGGTCATATCATGTTTATCACACTCTAAAATGGTCCAAAGGGCTATTTTAAGGTCAATGTTGAAAAAACTCACACTGATTTCCGGGATTGAAATTTCGGGAAAATTTTGACTCTTGCCTTTTATGGTCATATCATGTTTATCACACTTTAAAATGGTCCAAAGGTCAAATTCAAGCACCAAGTTGAAAAGATTCGAACAGATTTTCAGGATCTAAATATCGTGCAAACTTTAACGCTTGCCTTTTATGGTCATATAATGTTTATCACACTCTAAAATGGTCAAATGGTCGATTTTAGGGTCAACGTTGAAAAAACTCACACCGATTATATGGATCGAAATTTTGTGTAAACTTTGACACATGCCTTTTATGGTCATATCATGTTTATCAAACTCTAAAATGGTCCAAAGGTCGATTTTAAGGTCAAAGTTGAAAAACTCACACCGATTACGGGGATCGAAATTTCATGCAAACTTTGACGCCAATCTTTTATGGTCATAACATGTTTATCACACTCTAAAATATTCCAACGGTCAATTTTGGAGTGGGACATTTAAAATACTCGCATCGAGTTCCGGGATAGAAATTTCATG
>CATIWQ010471708.1:0-18584 GCA_949673415.1 Euphorbia schlechtendalii | reverse complement strand
CCTTTAATAAATAATCAAAACCAAGCCCGGCCCGCGAACCTAACAATTAATTGTTTCAACTAAAAAAAATTAAAATTTATTACTAAAAAATAATTGTGAAAAAATAATTCCAAATATATTTGTAGTATAAGTCATAAAATTAAGTTTAAATGTTAAACTTTAGCAAAAAATATGAAAATTTTCAACCATATAATTTGTTTTACTTTAAATGTATATAATAAATATATATTTTTAACATAATAATTATTATTTCGGGCCGGACGGGCCGGACTTGAGTTTTATTATTAACACCAATCCCGGCATATATTTTACTCGGGCAGTTTCGGGTTTGGACCGGGTCGGGCCTAATCACCAATCACCTTATCTAAGTCCATCCCATGAAGAACGGGCATGGACGGGTTCCGCGGGTCAACGGGCTCGTGCCCAGGTCTAAAAGCAAGTAGCAGAAGCAAGCAGGGGTGCAAAAATTTACTTTGGCAGAGAAGACGGTAGAAGCTAAGATATTATCATAATGATGGAGATCTGGATTATGCAGTCTTTGTTGGTTAGGGAAGTGCCTCTTCTCTCGCACCAGGGCAATGTATTCAGCTGTTGGCAGTAATAAAAGGCAGTGAAGGCCCTTGGGTGTTGTCCTTGATGCAAGATTAACCAGAATCCCATTTAATTTCTTTGCGTTCGAACTTGTTCTTCAGCGTTTTGAGCTAGGGCTCAGAGATTCTTAACCATGAGAGAACAATAAGAGAAAACACGTCTTGCTTTTGCCAAGGTATCTTCCATGGATTTCAGTCTCTGCAGTGCACTACAAGTAAGGTGGTGTCAGATAGTATACCAATTAGAAAATTGATTCGTAATATCTAGAAAAACGTAGTATGAAGGGCGGAATAGTTATTTCGTGGAATAAAAGAAAAATGAATGAAAAATTATGAAGTTTTTGCGTGGAATCCGTTGTCGGGATGGAATAGTTATTCCTATGTATCATACAACTCATGGAATATCTATTCCTCCATCTCGAGAAGGAATAGCTATTGCATGAGTTGTATGATAGTTAGGGATAGCTATTTCATCCCGACGACGGGTTTTAGTCAAATACTCCATATTTTTTTACCTTTTTGCATTTGCTTTTTTCCTATTTCATAGAATAATCGTTCTACCAACCAAACGAGTTCAGCAAATTAGAGCTTGATATAGGTTATCACAAGGTTATAATATTAATAACAACAATATCATACTGACAAATGGCTTGTACAGAACCACTGATAGGTTGAACAAAGAAACAAGAAGAATCAGGAGTTAATTTTACCTCCTTGATAGACCTGTGTTCCTTTTGGCTGCATTAACCACGTGCTCCAATTCTTTTATGCGTAAGTCTCAACTCTTTTACGAATGGATGCAAGACTTAAGTACGCTTTAGCTCTAACTAGCTGATATTTTATCTCTTTCACCTTATCACCTCTCGATTTTTGTGTAGAGATCCTTAAATTGTGTAGAACAGTTATTTGTTTGGACGGCCTCTACAGCCAAAAGCTAGTAAAAACCATAATTTATTGTTCATAAATCACCTAATTTCAGAATAAAATCATAGGTGGTTGTTACATGTATGATCTTATAAGACTCTGATAGTCTGTCTATAATTTCACCTCGCACAAGGACGGACTATGATCAAAAAAACATCAACCATCAACTATCGACTGTAAAAAGAAGTATATTTGATATACAAATTTGTTACAGTTCCAAACTTCATACTGATTACTTTATTTAAGTCTCAAAACTAAATTACTTGGCATGATAAAAAGCAGATATTCACCGATCCTGACAACTAAAAAGCTATTGCTTTGCAATGTGTTTCTGCGAAGATGTGTCAGTCTTGAACCTATGCATCAGTGTACACTAAATCCAATTCATTATCAATAACTACTATGTAGTGAAGCATGTTCCAAACATGCCAGCAAGGCAAGGGCACCAAATTCTACCTTTCGTTGACAGATTCAGTAATGTACAGAGCAGCAATATTGAATTGAAAATAACAATTTCACTCCAAAACCATATTGCAGACGAGATCAAACAGTTATTCTGTACATTATTAGACATTAATTCAAAAAATCAAATCACTACATCAAAAGATATGATTCCTTTAAGTACAAAATGGTGAAGATAGCGGGGAAGATAAATCTACCTGTTCGATAGCGTTAAGTTATCTAGATTCAACCCAATGATTCTGCACACAACAAACTAAACCACGCTAAGTCACAATTAACCAAACATACAAGTATTGTTTCATTAATGGACAAGTTCAATTAGCACATTAAAACCAGTTCTTACAAGTGTACAAGTATTGTGAGTGTACTAAAAGCTCGGATTTCATCATTGAAATAATTAAATAGAGCAAAATTACGTGAACATTTTACAGCTCAGACTTAAAAGGTAGAGTTCTCTGATCAACTGAGATCACTGTCCATAAATTATTTTGAAACAGTTATACAACAAGAGCATAAATCCAAATATCGACCACATTAAGCACCTCACCGACCCACCAAAAAATTTTCCCGATGATAAACCAATCAAGAGAAAAAAAAATTACGAAAAGTAGGTGCTTACAAAAGGGTCGAATCTTCGAGAAACCCTTTTTGACCTGCCAAAACATTAATCATTAATAAGTATATTACTAATCAACCACGTAGATAATAGCATAAAAAGAAGTCTAATCTGAGAATGGGATAAAATATATATTACTAGCAATCAACAAAATTTACAGAGAAGGTACTTATATCAAATTGGAAGAATTTTGAGTATCATTTCATAAAACAACAAATGCAAACAAAGAAAATCACCAATGAGAATGAAGTAATTGGGTCTATAAGAGACAAGAACTAGAGGAGCGAGAACGGTTAAAAATAACAGAGAGAAGATTAGAACCCTCTGCTGCCGATGCAGTTTCTTCATCAATGTCGAGCCTAAAACTAATGTACAACGCTACGGCTCTTCTTCAGGAGCAATCGTTTTAAAAAAAACACACTGAAAGTTCAAATCGGTGGTATTCGATGCTTCAATAAAAAAACTAGGATTTCAGGTAAACCAAAAAGAGAAACGAGACTGCCATGCTGTGTGCTCGAACGAGAAACGTTCTGTTTAGTCTTTTAACAGACATTTAAAATAAAAATGGAGATAAAAAAAGCATCATCGGTCAAATGACTGATTGGCTCGGATGGTTGGATTTATATAGTTATCGGGTCTGCTTTTAGATTTGGTAGTAAGAAATCATGATTGATAATGAAGACGCGTATCTGTTGCCGTTGATTTGGATCTGCTCACATTTCTTCTTCCTCCGTTGTGCTGTCCTTTCGGCACGTGTACACCCGCAACAAAACATTGTCTGAAACATTACCTTAATTCTGATTAGTTTTTAAATGTATTCCAAGTTTTTCAACCTACTTGATTTATGTCGTGGATCTATAAATTTGACCCTATCGATTGTATCTTAGCTAGCAAACATATATTCATCTTGCAGGATGGATTTTGAGTACAAATCCCTTCCCACCGAATACTTATGTGATTTATTAATTTTGTTTAACTTTGATAAAATTATGTTAATTTTACACACTGTAAAATTAAAATATAAGTTCATTTTCTAGTATTTCTCTTACACATTTCACACTTTTAATAAAATAATTAATAAGGATATGTGATAACTAATCTACCTTTAATTGTTTAATTTCTCATAAGAAATTGTGCATTTTTAATGATATGAAAATAACAGAAATAAATAAGGTATACATTAAAGAAAGATAGAAAAAAACATGAAAATTTGAAAATGAACTACTATTTTGGATTTTTATATAACTAAATGGATCAATAAAAAATGGAAGGAGTACAAAGCATGAATTTTTTTTATTATTCATCTGATTCACCGGAATTTTGCCATAGGGCCTCCCCTTTTCTCATTCATCTTCGATTCTCCATGGATTTGTTTAGAGTAGCAACCAAAACATACAAATGATTTTTATCCGGTGCACCAGCTTTATGTTCCCAAAACAATATTATTAGCTTAAATATTCTATGATTTTTATTATCAACTTATTCAGATCAAATTAAATTTCACTATGAACAAATATGATTGTATAGTTTACATATAGTTGTTTCCGTGTTTACACAAGTTTATCTGCTATGTAACAATAACCTTTTTGGCTTACCCCGTGAGGTAAACAATTTATGCTTTTTGCCCAAAATTTGGCCAAGGTATTTAAATAATGTTTATTATCTAGCCGTTACATTATAAAACATTGGCAAGAATATAAAGAGGAAAAGAAAATAGCATAAGCTACATATAGGCAAACCAGCACATTTTCAAATTTCAATCAAGTTTTGTAGTTTTGCAATTACAAATTACAATAAATACGATTGCGATGAAATGGAAATTGGCAGTGGGTGGTGGTGGTGGACCTTCTTCTGCTGCTCCGCATAAAACGAAAATACCAAGCCTTACCTCAATCCTCTGCCAGTTTCCCTTTTTCATACACGCGCTATGTTACGCGTGTGTTTAACATGCTTTCATTATTCTATTAAATTTAAAACTTCTAATAATACATATTTTATGAACAATAAATGTAACCGTAAAAAAACTAAAATGAATGATTATTATTATACAAATTTTCTAAACTTTTGATCTAAATAAATATAACAATTAACACGAGTTTACCTATTGGATTTAGTACAATTGGTAAATTCACAAATAATGAGAAGAAATGATCAAGACTCAAGAATTAATCCCTAACTTCTTTAAAACTTATTTAATTAAAAAAAATATGAGTTGACATATTTTTTAATGTATATTTATACATACTAGTAATTTTGTGGAACAATAAAAACTTAACTTTCAATCTAATATTTAGTGAAATGATATATTAATTTTATTAATATGGTAAATTGAATTATAAATTTTTTTGACCATGTTTTGGAAATTGTTAGTAACTTAGTTTTTTCAGGATATAAATCTTGTGACCTATTTTACTATAAAAGATATTGATTCAAATTTAAATGAAAATTGTTTGGAAAAAAAAGATTGAATAAAAGTTAAGTATATTCAATATATAATTTTGGATTTTTTGAGGCCAGACTTTGTCTTTGCAAAGTAACCTATGCTTAATTCTTTAGGAATCATTAAATAAGTATCAATTAGAGTCAATAATAATTTTAATCATATATGGACATGTATAACGCAAAGCCTTTTAACGGTCGAAATATTAACCGATATAGCTAATAAATATATAATGTGATATAAAAACTCTCAAAGGGAACTAGTACAACATTATTAAAAAGTTGTAAAAAAGTTTGCACTCTCCAATAATTAAACGCGAAACAAAAAGACTTCTACTATAAATATTAACTAGAGAGTGGATGGGATATTTTCTTTTGTGATTGTTTAGTGATTGTTTCATTTCAGTTCAATGCATCATTAACAAAAGAGAACTTCCTCACCTTAAGAAGGGAGGGAGGAGCGAGTTTTAAATGCTCATCTCGTATTACATGATCATAATCTAAGTGATGATCCGATGCTTCCCATTTATTGAGGTTACTTCACATAGTCAGAAAATGAGGAGTGGCCATTATTATTTTTCTAATTATACTGGAAATTTGATTAAAAAATTACACATTCAAAATAATTTATTTTAGCTTGAAAAAACAAGAGAGCATTCACTGAATAGCAAAATAAAATGAAGCAGTAGAGTAGTAGTATGGCACTGGCAGTATATGATTGGGCAAAAAGTTAATGATAAGGCACGTCAGGGTAAGGAGTGGAGGGGAGGCACGCGTCCAACACATGCAAGTGTAACACAAAGAAAACTTACCAGTTTCAAACCTTTTTCCCCTCCAATTTTAACTTACTCTGCAACTCTCAACTTCTCCTTTTCTTCCTTCCTACCACTACTATCCATGCAATTCTCTTTCAGGATTCTGTCTTCTTCTTCTTCTTCCTCTCTCAGCTACTTTTCCGTTTCCAAATTTTCTATCATACTTTTAACCGCATTAGCTTGCCTGGGGCTGTTGCTCTCTCTGTTTGTTCGGATTTTCCGGAGAACAAATTCGATTTCGAAATGGAAAGGCATGGGGTTTTAGTTCCGGTGGAGACGGCAGCTTCTTTGAAGAAGAAGACCGCGGTTTCTAGGAGTTGGATTTTGCTGGACCACAGTGGCCGGAGTACTATCCTTGATGTCGACAAGTATGCTATTATGCGCAGAGTTCAGATACACGCTAGAGATCTTCGAATTCTCGATCCTCTTTTATCCTATCCATCTACGATTTTGGGCAGAGAGAGAGCTATTGTTCTCAATCTGGAGGTGATTTAATTCGCTGTTTCTTAATTTGTAATGAAGTAGAGTTCTTATTGATCTTGCACCTTTTTTGTATGTCTGTTTCTTCTTCCTTATTTTTGTCGCTAATGCGGTGTCACTCTTTGTTTTTCAGCATATCAAAGCCATAATCACAGCAGAGGAGGTAACGAATCTCTGCTTCTTTCATTGTTTACATTGAACTGTTGTTGAAAGGACTAATTTTTTGTTTCCACTTCTATTTACAATCATTTCTCGCAATTATGGAATAAAAGGTGATCATAATTGAATTGCAGAGCGTTCACTAATCTAATTGTGCTTTCTAATATGGGATAGGTATTACTAAGAGATCCACTTGATGATAATGTAATTCCTATAGTTGAGGAACTCCAAAGACGATTGCCTCTTGTATATTCCACAAGCCAGGCTCAAGCAGAGGAAGATGAGCATCAAGGAGTGGGTAAAGATGTAGAAACAGGGGAAGAGAATGGTGTGTACCGTCACATTTAATTATCTTTTCTTTAATGTTAGAACTTCAGTTTTCTTTTGTTCATGACCATTGAACTTTGAAATGCAGAATTTCCATTTGAATTTCGAGCATTAGAAGTAGCATTAGAAGCTATTTGTAGTTATCTAGATGCTCGGACTCGAGAACTGGAAACTGATGCTTACCCAGCATTAGATGAATTGACATCCAAGGTAAACAGGCCTGAATTATGAACTCTGTTTCACAATATTTATTTGAATGACTTTTTTGTTGGTAAGAAACTTGAATGATTATGTTGTCCTTGTTGAAAGACGTAGATTGTATGGATTTTACCATATCAACTTAAATAAATCTCCCTTGGGTTTAATGGAAGTTTCATATTTGCAGTGGAAACTGAAACCATGTGAAGTATATGGCTAATCTGTTACCTTTTTAATATAATAAGAATACCAAATACTTGCATATCATTTTCATATCTCCAATGCTTGTGTTAAATTGCAAGAATGTCTCATGCAGATTAGCAGTCTTAATCTGGATCGCGTGCGAAAGCTGAAGAGTTCCATGACAAGGCTTACAAATCGTGTTCAAAAGGTATTTTGATGTTTCCATGGCACCTAATTCTCTTTGAAAAGAATGTTCTTTCTTTTAAATGTCCTTCTCTCAATTAGAGATGCTATTTTCTTTTTCACAAGGTCAATGAATTACATTATTACATATTTTTTTCAGCTGATGTATCATCGTATACTTAAAAAGGTGAAAAGGTAGAAGCAGCAGCAAATTGCATTGCCTTAGCTCATATTATAGTAGTTTTTCACGGGTCGGATATTTACATATCTTATTCTAGTGATTAAAGTAATTGTAGATTTGTTTTGCATTATTGCTGGTACCACTTTTGCTCTTAATTAGTTGAAACTGGGTCTTTTCCTTTCAGCATTACTCAACTAGTGTTTAATCTAGTCAGCCGTGTAGCCAATGCAAACAACACCTTTTCTTTTCTACCTTCCTTTAGGATTTCTTTTGTTTTCTTTTTTTCCTTTGCTTTTGTTTAATATGCATTATTGCAAAATGGAGGTACCTAGCGTCAGGTGACAGCTAAAAAATTTTCATATGCATATGAAAATTCTATCGAGGATCACAGAAGTCTGGAGTTTGTGCGCCTACAGTCACCAAATTTTAATATGTGCCGCTATAGTTACTTATGTTTTTATTGTAGTATCAGTATAGTACCTATTAGCCCAATTCATTGAAATTTAGCAATCACACAACACATTGCAAGTAAAATCCAATCAAACATACAAGCACAGTTCCAGGTAAATTTCGGTCAATATGAAACTGACATGTGTCATTAACATGGCACCGACTTGTGTTGTTCTACATAGAGGAAATGCAAAAAAATATGGAAATTCAAATTCGGTTGGAGCTTACATGGTTTTGCACTTGCATTCAAGTATATGTATTAACCTGTTACGTGATCATTTTGGTGCTAATTGCAAAATTTCAATGAATAATTGCAATAGTGATTTTATTGACACAAATTGATGACAGTTGTTGTAGATGCACAAACTCCAAACTTCAATGACTTTGAAATTGCTAATGTTCACAGGATGTGCAAGATATCAGCACGATAAAGCTTAAAAAACATAGATCCCAAATTACAGTAATATGCGAACATTGTATGCTTTAGCGTTATCTACTCTAAATCATATCAACTATATTCCAAACTTATCCAGTAAAGAACACTTATTTAAAATTGGTGCAAATTAAATCTTGAATCACAGCTTGGAAATGGTGTATTTATATGCACAAATTTAGACCTTAACTGGCGAAACATTTTGGTTTCTAGATACGAGATGAACTTGAGCAACTTTTGGATGACGATGATGATATGGCAGACCTTTACTTATCTCGAAAGTTAGTAAGCTCATCTTCACCTGTGAGTAGCGCTGGTGCACCTGATTGGTTCCTTAGTTCTCCCACTATTGGTTCAAAGATATCAAGAACAAGCAGGGCCAGTGTAACAACAGTTGAACAAGAAGAGCACGATGTTGAAGAACTTGAAATGTTGCTCGAGGTTGTAAATGTAATATAGATTCTACCTCAACTCTTTTCTAACTTACTGACGAGTCCAAGACTATCATTTTTTGCAGGCTTATTTCATGCAGATTGATAGTACGCTGAACAAATTGTCCACGGTAGGATGGATCTTTAGCATAATAAATTAGTTCTTTATATGATCGGGAAAGTTTGTGATTAGAATCTGTTATACATTGTTTTTACTCTCAGATAACACATCTAAAGTACTATCTCTTTTCTTTTTATGCAAATAGTATTTTTTTCTTGTTTACCAGCTGCGGGAGTACATTGATGACACGGAGGATTATATTAATATCCAGGCAAGTAGATACATATCTGGATATAGTTACAAGCAAATGCTAAGTTCAATTGAATTTGACATCTGTTAGTTATTGCAAATGCATATATATGAGCACCCTATGAGCTACAGTTGCTTTCTTTTTTGCAGCTTGATAATCATAGGAATCAGCTCATCCAGGTGAGCCCTTGAAAATCTTTCTCTTTGGATCTTTTCCAGGTGTTTAGATTGATTGTTATGCTTTGGAATTATCGTGTTTTGTCTCCCATAGAAGATTAGGGGAGTACACAAATTTGAATAAAGAAACTTTCATTTGCGAAGTATTGAATTTAAATTCCGTGTGTTCTCCTGTTTTTATGTTATTCATTTTGGCAGCTAGAACTCTTCTTGTGTTCAGGGACTGTGTGCTTATCCGTATATTCATTGGTAGCAGCTATATTTGGCATGAATTTACAATATACTTGGAGGGAGGGCCATGGCTACATGTTCAAATGGGTAAGCATCGAACAACAACTATGGTGATCCACGCCGTTGGATATATTGACATGTCAATCATTCAACGGTGGACTCTTCCAATAATATCATTCCACTTATGCTGACATGGCACAATGTTGTTATTAGGGAGTTGTGTTGGTGTAAATTTTTTATGAATATTTTGTTTTGTGTTTTTTTTCCTCTCGTCGGAGTGGAAGACAAGGGCCACGAGGTACTGGACCATAGTAAAAATCCAAATGAACCCATTCTTATGAATTGTGGTGATACTAAATATTGTTTTGGGCATCGTATTTCAGGTGGTAATCTTCACAAGTATAATCTGTGGCACCCTTTTCGGGGTAATAATATCATATGCTAGGCACAAAAGCCTTGTTGGGTCATGAATTCCTACCCAAGCAGAAACCAAACACAAAGGAGAATGCACCTCTCTGTCTCAAGTCACAAATTCTGTACTTGTACAATTCATTATAGAAACAAAATCATGTAACGGCTTTCATTATCCATTGAACTGAGGTATAAAGATGAAAAATAATTAATGTAATTGGGGTATATAATATAATGGAAGGGAAGGTATTATTATTGGACGTGTTTGGCAGCTGTTTGAGTATAGCTATAATATATATAAATTGGTAGGTTGCACTTGACATTAATTATTAACCAACAATAAGCCCTATTTATGGGACCATTCCAGTTTGGTTTTCACCAATGGTCCAACCAACCTATCCTATCATTCATTTCTTAGAATCTCCTAAATCTTTCCCATTGTTTTCTTTTATTCGTCTATGTCACCTATCCCTGCCTGTAAATTGTGTTTTGCAGCTCGTTTTTGTTCCAAATCATTACTTTGGTGGTTCATTTCAATAATTTGTACGATTTTAATTGCTTTGTTGCAAAAAATCCCAACAAATAATATATTTGATTTGTATTATAATTTATAAACCATTTTGCGAATGAAAATTAACAGCATCAGCGGAGATTTGGCAATTTCTAGCTCTCGGTATAAATCAGATTCTTTACATGGAACCGGGTATTTTAGAATAGTCTGGTTCAGTGCATTTTAGATATATATTTTGTAGTGAAGAATAATATTCTAAAATACCCGGTTCCTTGTAAAATTTCTCTGGTATAAACAATTCTAGAGGTGTTGTTCAGTTTTTCAAAAATTAATTTTAGGATATTAGCAATTAATTTAAGTACATATTAATGCATTGGCAGATGGAAAACACTGACTAACAATGTTGTGCGTACAAATAATTTAATATGACAAATCAAGATATTTACAAATTATTATTTATTTTTTAAACTAGAAAAGTTCTTGATATATATACATTCAAATAGAAGGAACACGTTTCAGGCCTTGTTAACTTGCACTTATGCACACTGTCGTATATTACAGGGCATAGCTCCGTAGTTAAAAAGGCTAAACCTGCCTAACCTTGCACGAAACACGTAATTTGTGTTTCTATGCATCCTAGGCATACTAATCCTCCCAAAACATTTTCCATTACAGGTAGTGACAGATCTAAAATGTGAAGATACATGTAAATCTCTTAATACTAATACAACGACACAAAAAAGGCACTCCGTGTCCACTCCTTATGTTCAAGCTCTACTTGAAGCAATATAAATTTTCATAAAATTTGTTTATCCACATATTCAAATCAAACATGCGTGAAAGAAAATTCAAGCAAAAAAAAAAAAGCAATCCAACAAATATTTCAGCACCAGTGCCAGTACTTAATAAAACATTTCATCAAATACTTTAGAAGCATATAGTCAAAACTAGTTTCATGTCTTGAATAATATTTTTGACATTACTTTAATCTACATTGATGTCAAATTTGTAAATTGACATATAATTGTGTTAGTTGAAATAAAGTAGATGTACTATGGATAATTTTGACTTTCAGTCTTAGCAAAGAGTAGTTTACATTATGAATTTAAAAATCCATGGATCTAAATAATAAAGAAACAAGCAAGTTCATGGTATTTGTTCGACGATTCCAACCCCTCACCCCTCTCTTTCTCCAATTTCAACAAATCCCCACGTCAATTTTCCACAACCTCCCCAAAATCTCCTCTTTTATATAATCTACACAGCTAGTCATTACCAACAAACTTCTCTTCCATTTCGATGTTTACATCCATTTAATATATAGCATAACAATGTGTACCGATCTGTGTCGTGATGATTCTCATGTTCTTTCGCTGTCACTTCTAGGTCTAATGCAGACACATGGATGCAATCTCTAGCGGTTTTCATTATCGATTGAAGCCCGACGTTGTTGCTGTGTTAAACTCTAACTAATTTATTGGATTATATACGTGAAGAAGAAGAAGAAGAGGGATCTTCGAGATACAGTAATGGCGAATCAGGTTGTAAAGGTGAAGAGAGAAACAATTGCAGCTCTCTTGACTTGTCCTCTCTGCAATAAATTACTCAGATTTGCTGCCACACTATCAGAATGCCTTCATACGTGTAATTATTAGTTCCCTCTCTTCTCAGATTTTCAATATTCAATTCTTCTTCTTCTACGCGAAGTAAGTTAATGTTTCATAATTTTGATTTTGAATTGTTGATTATTTGGGTGGGTGAATATGTTTTCTACTTTATCTCGATTTGGCATATTTTGTCTTTATTTTGACGTGGTTCTTTCGTAATTCTACTGTTTACCTCTTTGCATTTTTAGTTTTTTCGTGCTTCTTCTCTCTTTCACAATTGTTAATTTCGATCATTAAATCTTACTTGTTGCCTTATTATTTGTGCCAGATATAGAAGAGAACTGTACTTGTATAGATATTATCTTTTGGAATTAAACTCGATTAATGTCGATAATTAAAAGCTTAATGGCAATTTCCATTTTTGCCTGTGATTGAGCCGTTGGTAGCAACTAGCAAAGTTCATCAACTGAATGTGACAGTTTTGAATAATATTGAAGTAGACGATTTTTTTTCGATATAATTAACTAGTTAAATTTGGGAGAGTGCTTTACTTATATGGGAAATGTCTGATTTTGTATTTTTTTTTCATAATTAATAGTTTGCAGAAAGTGTATATACCGGAAGATATCCGACGAGGGAGTTGACTGTTGTCCAATATGTAATATCGATTTGGGCTGTGTTCCATTGGAAAAATTAAGGTCAGAAATTTGTTCTTACATGTGGCTCTGCTTATTTTCTTTCATCTTGCAATCAGGTAGGGGAATGAATATATGTGACATGCAAATAAATTGTTCCCATTAAAGTATATGATTAGTTTCTATTTTCTTGCTATAATTCGTGGCTTGCGTGTATATGGGGGGATCATAGCAATTTATCTTCAGAATTCGAGTGGATGATTACATGTCCTGTACGAAATCCTGAAATTCAAAGGCAATATCTTGCACGTAGGTTTCTAAATATTGAATAACGGGATACTGATACATTTTAGGATGATGCTCCTGCTTGTGAAAGACTATAACACTACATTGTGAATTACTTGTATTATACTATTGTATAAGAGGTTACATGTTATATATTGCTTAAAATGAAAATAAAATAGGTAACAAATTAATATCCTATTAATTGCTTCCCACCAGTTGCTCCCCTAATCACTCCTTCGATTCCTTAACATATATCTATGAGGAAAACAACTTCATCGTTTCAAGGCTTTTACTGAACCAATTTTGTCACAAATAAGATGGGAATGATGTTAATATCACTGTTCATTCATTACTTGAAATGAGTTACAAGCAACGTTTTAAAAGTCCCCGCCGGGGTCCGCCTAGGCGTTATTTTGAGGGTCACCGCCTGGCTACGTCTAGCGCCTAAACCCTACCGACTAACGTCTAAGTCCGCCTAGGCCCCGATTAATCCTCGCCTAGGCCCCAATTCATCTGCAGCCGCCTGACTAGCGCCTAGCGCTTTTTAAAACACTGGTTATAAGTTATAACCATATGCAACCAAGTTCAACATTGATATTGTCAACTCCAGACAACTACACTGTTTTTTCCCTTATTAATAAGGTCAATTCAATGGTATAGTCTTGAACTCTCAGTAGACATCTCTCAGCATTGATATTATTTTATTAAGAGATTCAGGATTCCAGGACTAGCCTGCATAGCTGCAATTACCGAAGCGATATTATTGATTCCCTCCACATTAATTTGGTGAAAATCCTACTTTCTTGTTATGTTGAGAGCTGGACAAAACTTTTCCTTGATGAACGTAGTCCTCAGCAGCTCATATCTATTTGTTTGAATGGATAAATCTGTGTAAATTAGTGTACATTATTGATGCAAAAATTCTTTTACTGTCTTTTGCCTGTGAACTTTGGGGAGACGCGAATAATATTAACATGGTGAATGGGCGAGTGTACGCGAAAATTTCTTGTGCTGAGATAATTTCATGATTCAAACTGTTACGGGCTTATCTTAAGGTTTATATAAGCTTCTGTTTTACTAAGCATTGTGCATATTTGTCAATATATGATGATCAGACCAGACCACAATTTGCAAGATGTAAGGGCCAAGATTTTTCCATTCAAACGAAGAAAAGTAGAGGCGCCTGAAGTTGTATTATCAGTGAAACAGAAGGAGAAATCGCTTTCATCCTTGGTCATTAGTTCTCCCAAGGTATCTACGCTAACTACATCAACTGGAAGAAGCAAAAATCCTGTGCAAAGAAAAACAACTGCTTTGCGAAGTTGCAGTTTTCCTAAAGAGAAACACATTAAGGAGGAGGATTATCCTGATAATCTGGAGGACGCAATTTCTCCTGAAAATGCTAATAAGTTCAAACAGAATACAGGGCGGGTAAAAACTGTCAAGGTTGGTTTTTCAATTGGTTTAGATTAGATATATTGAATGCTTCATGCTACATTTCTCTAATCGAGTAATTTCTTCCAGCTGGTTTGGGACATGTTGTGCACTAGCTCCATAATACTAATATGTTCCATAAAAACACATGTGATTTGTGCAGAATTCTTCCTCAGCTGAGCCTAGCCATTTTGCTAACAGGGAAGAAAATAAAGCTAAATCGTGGAATGGTAAATTAGATCCCTGGCAACCGTTAAATTGTTTAGTGGATGTCGCTAATAGGACCAAGTCTTTCAAGGCTCCTTCAGAAGTTTCTGGCGTGAAATTGGAATCTATCGATGGTCCGGGAAAAGAACCACAATTGCGGAGATCAAAATTAAAAGAAAACAAAGACAAATCAAATGTAGAGGAAGAGAAGAATAACACATTTTCAGATCCAACACCAGTTAAAAGGCTGGGCAGGATTCACCGAAGAAAAGCAGTTAAAATTGGGGATTCAACCATAACATCTCAAGATGTGCTAATTGCTGCTACTGCTAGTGTAAATCATGTGAGAAGAGCTTGTCCAGTTTGGTTTTCACTAGTAGCTTCTGAGGACCAGTGAGAATTCTTTTCAGTTTTCTGACTTGATATACACGTAGCATTTACTTTAGTAATAAGGAACTTAGGATTTGATTTTTTCACATTTCTATTTATTTCTGGCCGGTCTTAGTTTTATTACGTTTTTCAGGGAAGGTAAAGTGCCCTTGCCGCAAATTCCATCAAACTACTTAAGGATAAAGTGAGTTTCTTTTGACTATCTCCAGTCCTCCGTCTTCTGAATTAATTGATTTTTTATAGTTCTATAAGTTACTTGTTTTTCTGCTCATATAAAACCAATGATTTTGTAAATTTGTTGCCAATAACCTCGTAATCCCACCATTTCTTTCGTTTCATTTTTTTGATCCATTTTTAGTATTCAGATCTAACTAAGTGCCTTGTCTTGAATGAGCTTTTTAAGAAGTCAAGATTACTACATTTCATGTTAAGCCATATAACCAACTAATTGTTCCCAAAATGTCTCTGATTGTACTAACGAGAATTTTGTTGAGGCAAGTTTACTTTGAGATAAGAGAGAATTAGTAGTAGCAATGAACTTATTTGGATCTGTTTTCAGGGATGGAAATATACCAGTTTCTTCTATCCAGAAGTACCTGAAGAAGAAACTTGATCTTGCTAGTGAAGCTGAGGTGAGAAAAGCTTTCAAAAGTTCTTACATGACAACTACAGCTGCAAAATTTGAACTATATTAATATCAATGGAGTATTATCCGTGAATTCCATGGACCTTTTAGACATTATCATATTTTGGAAACTATAGCAGTTGTAGAATTACATGACTAGGCACCAAGTCAAATGCTGCATAACGAAAATAATATTTCGATGAGGTTCAACTTTGCTTTCTTTGTTGATAGTCAAGAGATCATAATTTAGTTTGTCCTTTGTTTCTGATTACAGTTTGAGCAAAAGATGTCACTTATAGCAATTTTTCCTGTCAAAGGAAATTCAGTTTTTGTTAGAATTAAATAATATTTGTTAGTTTTCCATTGCAGGTTGAGATCAGATGTATGGGACAACCAGTTGTTCCTACATTATTGTTGTACAATTTAGTCGATATTTGGATACAGACAATATCAACATCGGAACGCATATTTGCGTCCATTGGTTCATCAGCCAAAGATTTCGTGATGGTGCTGGTATATGCTCGAAAGAACCAATAATCGGAATAACATTGTTTTCTTCTGTTCTATAGACAAACTGCGGAATGCTACCTACAATGTTTCTTGTGGGAGTTGGAAAATGGCAGATAACCAACTAATTTCACCATATTTTGGATTTGTGTCTTGGAAATGGATTGAGAGGGAAGTCATATTGATAATGGCAGTTTGTTCCATTCTAATTGACATCACTTTCAGGCTTTGTACTAAAACTGTATATGCAGTTCAAATCAAATTATGGACAATAAGAGAGTTGCTAAGAATGAATAGCCTCATCCCTCAATTGTATATTATCCCTTTCTCACTGTCAAACCCAATCTATCAACAAATCAAAACTGGGCTTGCCAGTAATATAGAAATAGTAACTCATTGTACCGGATTATTTTAGTTCCGAATATAGAAAAAGTATTTTTTAAAGTACACCAATTGTTTTATTTGCCTTAACGATAACAAAATTGCCCCTACTTTAAAGATACTGAAATTTCCTAGATTTTATTGTTCAAAACGGTTTTTGTTCTGAAATATCCACTTCCACTACATTCCATGGCTGCAACTATGTGTATGTTCATGGTGTTTGAATTGAAGTTGAGAAGGAAAGGAAGAAAAGAATGATGTTTATGACTTGAGGTTGGTCTTTGTTGATGGCGGCCAGAAGTAGTTCAGGGCGATAAATAACAACAAATTATTGGCGATGATTGGAAATTAAATGCAAGTACTTTTGGACTCTTGCCAGTCCACAACTCTTAAGTTTATAATTTATTCACTGTCAATTTGTCAATAATAAAACACGTTGATTAGACTATCAAAAGTTGTCGATTTTTTCACAACTTGATTTATTCATACATTGTTTCAAATATCCCCTTCATGCATAACATAGTCATGTTATATGATACAATAATGTCCAACCCAACTGTTAGCGCAGATTCTCCCTAATTCACGAATCACCAAAAAGAATCGTAAAGTGAAGTGAGTAACAATAAAGTGGCCGATATGTATTTTTACACTTGTCTTTGGAAATATGTGTGCAGTCAAACTTCGAAATTTTGAGCAAAAAATAATGGATTTAATTTCACCTATGGTTTAATAGTTACGAAGTTTTTTCTCTCTGTATTTATAACTTATAAGAGATAGCTTTTTCATTAACAATATATCCACGGTACCCTTAAAAGAACATTTAGAGAAAGATTCAAACTGTACATATCAATATCATATAATAATGCAAAGTCCTTTGGAGATAAAAATAATACTAGTTTCATAATTTGATAATTAATCACTGAACTCTTTTTGCAATCAACCACAAAAAGTCATTTACAATGAGAATTATTAGCATATTGACGGTGGGTATCAAGAAAATTGCAACATAAATTAAAATTTAAGAAATGAAATGGAATTCCACCGTTAAATTTACACAAGGGCTATTCTAATTTGTAGCTTTGGATACTGCGATCAATTATCTAGAATATGACAATTACAACCACAGATTCCCATCTCAGAATTCAGCCATTGGAGCAACTAAAATTCTGGTCATCTGGCATTAAATCAAGGTCAACAATTCAAACATGGGATTTTGTTTTTGTATGCATGTTTGACCAATGATTTTACAGAATATACAGCAGCAGGATTCGGAATATTGGCCAACTATCTGCAACCAATGGGATAATGATAGCTGCAACTACACAACACATAACACCTTTCTTTTAAGTTTTAACTCGTACCATGGAATTAATCAGAACTCATAAAGACTTCAAGTTCTTATATGGGTTTCAGTTCATTTTATTTCAGCTTAATGAAGTTTAAGAGAAAAGGCATAAATGCGAAAACATACATACAATGGCCGGATAAAAATATGACATTTTATACATTAAGAGGTAGTTTTGTATTATTTTCCCTAACTCAAAAGCTGCAGAAAAAGCTTGTGAAGAAAAGCTTTTTACAACATTAGCTTATGGAGGATTGACAAAGCAAATCCTAAATACATCTAAGAGAATGCATCCCATAAAAAATCAAGAAACACTAGCCATTAATTCTTCAATCAAAATAGGGGCTAAGAACAGAAAAGTTCTCTAGGAAAACCAATGAAAACAGAGGCATGGCACGATAAAAAGGCAGACATGGCATTATAGCGATGACCAGTTGCAGTAATATAATTGTTCAGCAACCTTCCCTTTAATAATCAATATATTTCACTTCAAAGAGGTACCCCCACATGGGCTAACACCTTATCCTACCATCACATAATTGCAATCAGCTAATAATGTTTCACTTTCTAAGCATATGGATATGAGAGAAACTAGGCAATCTGATAACTTTGATAGAGCAAAAAAAGGGAAAATAATAAGAAAGGACCATTAGTCAA
>CATIWQ010471694.1:0-21550 GCA_949673415.1 Euphorbia schlechtendalii | reverse complement strand
GACGTTAAGCCTCACAGGACTCTAATTCCTGGAAAGAGCTAATCCAGGTGGCGACTCCACACTGAGAGACGGCGGATTCGGGTTCGAACCGATCTTAAACGTTTTTCGCCTTTTTCTCTTTTAACCTTTTTCTCGGTGCTTTTTCTTCTTCTTTTTCAAAACACCCAGGTGGACCGCGCCTATGAAATCGCGAGCTCTCGGCCCACCGCTCCGTGTCACCCGCTCACAGTAGGCATACCTCGTTTAGTGGTAGAACATGAGCTGAATGTCAATCCAAATATGCATCCCGTTGAGCAAAAGAGACGCAATCATGGCTTTGAAAAGCAACAGGAGATATCAGAATAAATAGAGAGGTTGCTAAGCGTCGGTCCTATTAGAGAAGTCAAATATCCTGAGTGGATGGCTAATGTTGCTCTAGTGATGAAACCGAATGGCATATACAAAATGTGCACCGATTATACCGACCTCAATAAGGCTTGCCCAAAAGACAGCTATCCTCTTCCAAGCATCGATCCTTTGGAAAACGCAATAGTAGGTTTTGAGGCGCTCTCTATATTAGATGCGAAGGAGGTTTATAATCAAATAGCAATAGCAAAGAAGGATGTGGAAAAGATGTCATTTATCATGCATGAAGGAACATATTGCTACAACGTTATACCAGTTGGTTTGAAGAATGTGGGGGCGACTTATCAAAGGCTAGAAAACAAAGTTTTTGAGGAGCTAATAGGAGATAAGGTCGAATTGTATGTAGAAGACATGGTGATAAAAGCAGAAGCATCACCGATCACCCGAACTACGTTAAGGAGGTCTTACACCAGCTTAACAAGTTTAATCTAAAGCTTAACCTGGAGAAGTGTACATTTGGTATCTCAGCGGGAAAATTCTTAGGCTATCTGGTATCTCAGCTAGGGATTGAGGAAAATCCAGATAAGATAAAGGCCACAATGGATCTCGCACCTCTAAAAACTTTGAATGATGTGCAAAAATTGAATGGGAAAATTAATGTCCTTTATCGGTTTATATCTTTCTCGATGAAGCGATGCTTACCATTCTACAAAGTGATTAAAGGTGCAAAGAATTTCAGTTGGATGGAAGAATGCATGCTTGCATGTTTAAAGACATACCTGGCTTCACCACCACTTCTGAGCCACCCCGTCCCAAGAGAAATATTGAATCTTTATGTCAGCACCTCAGAGGAGGCCTTGGGGATGGCCTTGATTAGGGAGGAAGGTAGTGAGCTATACCCGATGTATTATTATAGCAAGGTCTTAAAAGACGCAGAACTAAGATACCCTCAGTTAGAGAAGGTCATTTATGCAGTAATAATTGCTTTAAGAAAGTCGAAGCATTATTTTCTTTCACACACCATTGTGGTTTGCACGGACCAAGCCTTAAAGAAGGTCATGCAGAAATCAAAAACTTCAGGAAGAATGGCGGAATGGGCACTGAAGTTAATGGATTTTGATGTCAGATTCAAACCAAGGAAGGCACTGAAGGGCCATATACTGGTAGATTTTGTTCAGGAAGCACCGACCTTACCCAATAATGAGTTTAAAGAGGAAATTTGGAAAGTTTTCATTGATGGAAGTTCCACAAATGGAAGGGGCGGTGTAGGTATTCATATGCAAGGCCCGAGTGGAATTATGATCAATCAAGCTGCACAACTATCTTTTGCAGTGATAAATAACGCGGTGGAATATGAGGCATTCGTCCTTGCACTCCAAATGATAAAAGCAATAAATCCAGACCAAGCTCTCATCTGTAGTGATTCAAAGTTGGTAGTTAACCAATTAGGCGAAGGATATGCGACCAAGGATCCATCCATGCAGCAATACCTGACGGTGGTTAAAGAGTTGATAGAAGAAATTAAGACTAATGGGATGAAGCTAGAGGTCCTTCACATATCAAAAGCTCATAATTATGAAGTAGATAGGTTAGAAAAGGCAGCTTCAGACCCAAGTAGAGAAAACCTGATATCTTATACAATTGCGGATATCACAAAGCCAACTGTACCGCGCCATGAGACACTTGTAGTGGAGACTAAGGGAGAGCCAACTGGAGAAGAATGGTACGATCCAATTAAGAAATAATTAGTCAATTCATCTTTGCCAGAAGATTAGATTGAGGCTCAGAAAATCATGAGGAAATCTTTTCAGTATTTCATGATTGGAGATCAATTATATCAAAGGTGATTATCCCACCCATGGAAGAAGTGCCTTGGAAGAAGAGATGCAGACTATGTGTTAAAAGAAATTCATGAAGGAATTTGTGGTGGTCATGAGAAGAAAGACTCCATTGTAAGGAAGGCTCGACTTTAAGGGTTTTACTGGCCCACGATGGAGTTGGCTGCGAAGGAAATGGTGCAAAAATGCCAAGCTTGCCAAGCCTATGCTTGAAATATAAGAGCTTCACCCACTGAAATGATAGTCATTAAAGCAGCATGGCCTTTTTCAACCTGAGGAGTCAGACCTCTCCTGGTGGCTCAGTATCAAAAGAAGTGGATAATATTGGCAGTCGATCACTTCTCAAAATGGGTAGAGGCCGAGCCCTTATCAACTATATCGCCCAATCAAACAATCCAATTCTTTAACAAGAATATCATTACCAGGTACAGCATTCCGCATACCATTATAACTGATAATGGCATGCAATTTCAGTGCGAGGCTTTTAAGGCCTATTGTGAAGGCTTGCACATCAAGTTAAGATTCTCCTCTGAGTCTTACCTACAATATAATGGCATGACTAAGGTTACCAACTGAACTATCATTGATGGAGTAAAACCAAAATTCTCAATAATTGATCAACATGGGTGGACGAGCTACCAAATATTTTATTGTCATATCGAAAGACCCCAAGAATAGTAACAGGAGAAACATCGTTCTTTCTAACTTTCAGAATAGAGGTGGTCATACCAGTAGACATTGGGACACCCAGTGAGCGAGTGTCCTATTATGTCAGCCAAGAAGATAATGTGACCAAGTTAAGAAGCAATCTAGATGCCTTTGAAGGGTGAGGAGATCTAGCTTACCGAAGAATGGCAACTTACAAGCAAAGAATAGCATCGGTTTTCAACAAACATGTCAAACCCCGGACCTTCCAAGTGGGGGAACTGGTCCTTAGAAGTACAGAAGCCTCAAGAACGAGGGTGGGTCAAGGGAAATTTGGGATCAATTGGGAAGGACCATATAAGGTTACTACAAAGATCGGCTTAGATACTAACAAATTTCAAGATTTAGAAGGCAAAGTCTTACCTCGAACTTGGAATGCAAGGGCGTTAAGGAAGTTTTATGTCGGTCAATAAAAATGCTGTAATTACTTATTCAGATTATAAGACTCTTTTCAATGATATACTTTGTTTATGTTATTATTAGAGTGGCCTTATTCAAAAGAGAATGCCTATAAATGCCCATTGAATAACGGTATTCTTCAGGTTGGAATTTTTAAACCTATTGTTTAGTCAAAAGAGCGAACCTAAAGGTTCCCATTGCACAAGAACAAAGGAAAAAAAATTCATTACAAAATTTCCTTAAGTATAAGATTATGCTTTAAAAGAAAATTAATTGTTACAAGCAAACAAATTTTGAATTAAGGAAAGGTGGAGGAGGCATATCATTGACTTCTTCAAATTCTGATAATTGGGAAGTCCCCAATGAGTGATAGGACGATGCTTTCTTTCTTCTTCTGCTTCCTCATGCTCAACTTTATCTTCATTGACTTCCACTTAATCAGGCTCTCCAAAAAGACGTTCATCCTCTGCCCAGAATTGAATAGGATCGTTGAGACCGGGCTCGGTAAGTAAAGTGAGGGGATCAAGATTGGCCTCAGGAAATAGCTCCCTTGCTTTGTTAAGAAATTTTATGCAGAAATTGACATGATAGCGGTTCCATTGGTCCATCAGCCTCGTCTCTTTCTTTTGAAAGTGATGCTTCAAAGCACGATAACTAGCTTGGGAGGATAAGTAAACACGCTCGTTCTTCCGTACTTTAGCCTTGACCTCAACTAACATAGTAGATTTTTCAGCTTCTTTCTCCTTCAAAATTTGGTTAACCTCAGTTAAACGCTTGTTTTCCTCTTCAAGATTTTAAACAACTTTATTCTTCTCAGCTACTACCGCCGTAGCATCTTGCTCAACTCTAACAACAGAATCGCAAGCACGGGCCAGTTCTTCATCCAACTTCAAATTGGCTTGTATGAGATCCTCTTTGGTCTTCACAGCGGCAAATAGCTGATAAGTGTATAATTACACTTATTATCTTGATATTTTTACTCATAAAATGATGTGGTTTAGAGTCATTTTATACTTCATATAAATGATTTCACGTGGTATGTAGTTCTATTTTTATGCAAGTACGGAAACTAGGTAAATCTTGGGAGTGAAATGATCAACGATGGAATTCTATGCAAAAAATGTGAAAAAGGTACAAAAAGATGCGTAGAATGGAAGGAATTGGCTTAAGATCGAAGTTGTCAAAGATCGATAAAGTTGCAAAGAAGAATCATGAAGAAAAGCATAAGTCACGACCATGTCACGATCGTGATTCCTACTCACGATTGGCCAAATCATGCTCGCGACTATCTATCGTGATAGTGACTTATCATTCTTCACAAATAGTCAGTTTCCAACTTACATTCACGATCACAACATGCATGTCACGCTCGCGAATCATGATGGGTTTGGTTAACTCTTCTCAACTTCCAACCGTCGGATAAGAACGAAGAACCGTCATCAATTGCCAAGCAAAGAGACACCTTTTGGAGGTAATACAACCATAAAAAGGTGGCTATCCATTGAAGATAAGTATGAAATCTTGAATCCAATCACATTGAAGATGATGCAACCCTTCACCAATAGACATGACTATTCATTTGGATAAACTCAACCTTTCACACTCTATAAATAGAGGTTCAAATCAACCATTTCATGCAGATGGTGTGAGATGACATGTATGGCATGATACATGATAAAGAGAGTGAAAGTTATATAGATTTTGCAAAGTTCAAAGTGTTAGAGAGAAAAATGTAAAAGTGATTCGATTCTTATTTCAATCACTAAATTTCTCCACAGATTCGAGCGATTTTTGTATGAGTGTAATTACAAAGAACTTATCAATAAAATTTTCTGTTGTTCAACATTCATTTATTCAATATTCACAAGGAATAGCATCCTAACGGAGGTTCTGTACGAGTCGAGACCGAATTCAAAGTAGACGCAGGAATTACGGGAATTGATGACTCCCATTAAAGAGTGGATACGGTTTGATCAACTTTATCTTTCACTTGCATACCTTACAACTTTACTTTGTTTTCTACTTATACCTTCTAATTCAAAGTTTATGATATGTCTATGTGTCATAACGAGTATTTCTTCTTGCGTCACTTATATTAATGAAGTTATATACTTTCAAGTTGACTTTAAGAGTAGTTTTAGGGTTAACAAGATTATGTATAATCACTAGACCTGTGATTATAACGCTGTTTAGTGAGCCAACATTTTTCGAGTGGTAACTTGCTAAATATAGTTATGTGAGAGCGACGCGTACTAAGCATAGTATTATTGTTGTCCAGGTTTTTATAAGTGTCATAATTCGTTTACCCTAGATAAAAAAGACATTTCATATGTTGCTTTGCGGTGAATTATAGGATATTTTGGCATCTAGAACCGAGTTTTTTGAAGTTATTTAGTGCATAAAACATTCTTGATTATTTTGCATATTTTACTCCACTATACTTATTCTTAGGGAATATCTATATGCTTTGCATCTTCTCTAATCTGTTCATGCATGTGTCCATTCATCAGTCTACCATTCAAAACCTTAAACTTATTGTATTTTCTTTTATTTCATAACTCTTGTTGATCCTTAGAACCAAATTCCTTCATGTGGGATCGATATCTTTTAAAACTACATCGTAATTGTATACTTGCAGTTATCATCATTTTTCTATTTGATAAGCGGTACTGACAACACCTGTTCATATTTAGAACTTTTATATTATTAGTAGAAAAGAGGCGAACATGTCTTCAGGCTGAGACGGTTCAGGGGTTTTTCTTCTCTCTTCTCTAGTTACTCCTTTCACAAACTGGCTGAATTTTCTCGCTCAAATAAGGGCATGTACTTCTTCAACAAGCATTCGGCAATCATTTGTATGATGCCACCTAGCCCGATGGAACTCGTAGTAGCTGTTTAGGTTTCGTCCTACCATCTGGCCTTCTGGCACTTTGGGGAATCTCACATTCTTCTTTTTGTTGATTTTCTTTATTGCCACTAAGATTTGGCTGAGTGGGGCGTTTAGAGTTGGCCTGCTGGCTCGCAGGAAGTTCCATCTGTACGGATGGTACCTATCTTCTCCTTTACCCCTTCTAGGTGATCACTCATCCAACCGGTGACGGTACCCTTCTTCTACTTTACCCTTTCTAGACCTATTCATTTCGTCCACCTCAATCATGCTCTTTGCCATAGCTATCATCTGAGTTGTGTCTCTGGGTCGCCTCGTGATGATCTCTATTCGCAGCCTGTCATTTCTTATTCCTCTGATGAGGGTCTCCTTAGCAATGCTGAAGTCGATGCCATATATGCTAATGCAAACCTCATTGAATTAGTGTATGTAAGATTTGAGTGATTTATCTGGCTCCTGGATGACTTCGTGGAGCTACCGGCTCACATATGAGGTGGGGGTCGATCCGAGGAAGTGTTTGTAGAACACCTCTCTTAACTGGTCCCAAGAGCTAATGGAGTTGGGCTTTAACTTGTGGAACCAATAGGCGACCCGTCCGGTTAGCGTTTGTTCAAAGTACTGGCATATGTAAGCTTCCGAGGCGTACATCATTTCCATCTGGTTTATGTAATGCCTCATGTGTACTACAGGGTCATCTCAGCCATTATACAGTTTCACGAAAATTGGGACGATGAAGTATGTTGGACTCCTAGGATTTTTTAGTGAAAGGGGATAGCTTTTTCTCCACCAAAGATTCTTGGTAGGGTACTGCTAGGTCTTTGAGTAGCTTTTTTATGCTTCCTGGCCGTTTGGGATCAATCTCCATGTCGATGTCTCCTTTACTGGTGGTGTCGACCAGCTCGAATCTTGATAGTGGTTGTGGCAAGACTCTGAGTGCTTGGGCATACGGGTTTATCCATGCTGGCGGGGAGGCTCCCATGGAATAGGGTATTTGCATTCCTATTGGAGGCACTGGTGTTCCACCTGGGAAATATGGGTTGGTGTGTTGAAGGCTTGGAACATTGCCATCATAGCTGCCTGCATTACGGGATTCGAGGCAATGCTTTGCAGGGGAATGATTGTTCGTGGGGGCTCAGCTAAGGGGGTCGTCGTGTGCGTCTTGGCTGCCTAAGTAGTGTTCTGGCGTTGGTGGGGTGAGAATAGCTCTCTGGCCAGATTCTGATAGTTTAGGTCGTCGTCGAGGATTCCTTGATGGGTAGCAGCTTTGACATTGTATTGCTCCATGAAACCTATTCTGATGACTTGTAGGTGTTCGGGTGGGATGTTGTATTCTCTGGAAATTTGCAACATTTGCTCCACAGCGTACTAACTATATGATGTTTTTTTATCTCATATTGTGTATCCGTTTACGTAGAGTTGAAAAGTTTCTTTCAAGAGGGATATTCGTACACAAAAATGGTAAATCTTTTTCAAATAAATCTGGACTAGCTCAAAAAGGTGTAATTCCATCTTGGTTCGGTTCCTCCACCAGCGGAAGCGGATTGGTCAAAAAGCAATTTTTTAGCTTCAAAAATGGGAATTAACAACCACCCTATCCCTCGGCCTCCTAGACTATAGAGGGTTTTCCCCATCTCTGAAGCTTTCAACTCATCATATGGCTATGCTTGCAGTGGATTTGCATTGCTTTAATTCTTTCTTACTGGGGAAAGCTTCTATCCCTTATCTCTCTATAAATTGCATAAGAAAAGAGGATTAGAGTCGTCTCTTTGACTGCAGAGCGGGGAATCTTCAATCAAGTCTTTTTGGAGTTACTTCCAAAGAGGTTGGGATTAGAGTTTCATTCCTAGGCTGGGGTTTCGGGCTTTTGGGAAGACAGGATGGAATACTCGTGCGTAAGCGCCTTTACTTGGCTTTAAAAGATATACCTTGGTTATATTTCATCTCTTCAACAAGTTTAGTAATGTGTATATCGAGGAACAACATCGCGTGGGGCCGTTGGAGTTGGCCCGTCAGCCTTTGTGAGACTGTCAAGGGTGTTCTGAATAGCTCCGATGTCAAAGTGATGGATGTCATTGATTTTCGCCATTTTTGGAAGTTTGTAGATCTGCGCTAAAAGAAAGAAACCATGGTAGTGTATGCGAGTGGGTTTCTTTTAATTTCGCAAAAGCTAATAAACAAGAAAAATGTTGGCAGAAATAGTAATATGTTAATAGACACTTGTCGGATTGTTCGAGGATGTGTTGCGAACTAAAATTCTTGCTAGGGCAAGTAAGTTTAGTCCACATTCACCGCACCACTAAAATTTTCGGCTCTAAGTTTGACTTGAACGGTGTGGAACTTCAGAAAATGTTGGATTAACCATTGTGAGATTTTGCCAGCAAAACGGATGAGGATTAAGAAAGGATCGAGACTTTTGTCCCTTGGGGAGCCTCCGATGCCTAAGTTAGTGATTTTTTGAGGGCATATTGTATGAGTAGAATATTAAGAGAGTGTAGAGAGTAATTAATCTATTATGGAGGCTGCTTTCCACTATTTATAGACTCTGCCGAATCCCCCAAATCGTGGAGGTTTAAATATTTCAAAATGGGATCACGATCCCTAGAATTAAGGAGGACCAGGTCCAACCCTTATCAACTCCTTGAATTTAGGAAGCAGTTATTCACTTGACAGCTTCCTCTAGCTAAGTGAACATCGTCTCGCTCACCCAGGCGGCAACACCTTCTTATGAGTGCACCGTGTATGAAGCAATCGAGATGGGCCCATCTCCGAATAAGAGAGATACGACCCGATGAGCCATCCATCTGGCCTAGTGACGTCGCCTCATTCTTCGAGACAGGGGTGACACTGCGCAAACAGAAGTCATGCTACGAGCCAATGAGGCGGGCCATCTCTTGTCTAGAAGGATTGTGCTGCTCAATAAACAGGCCGTCTGACGCAATCTTGAGAAAGTGTCATATCTCAAATATGACCTCTTATCAATACATATACCATATTGAAAATAAAATCCATTTAAATCTTGAAGTCTAAAAGAAATTATAATTTGTAGTAATGAGGTTATACGAACTGTCACTTAAAGATGAAAATTTAACATGTTTGAAAGGTGTTTCACATAATCCAACAACACTCAAAGATGGACTTTATTTTTGTGCTATCCATCTCTCAAGTGGAAAAAGTTTGTAACTTGAAGAAAAACATTTCAAATTTTAAAAGAAAAAAATTAATGAGATGAAGAAAAAAAGAGACATGTACATAGTGATCTTTTTGGATTCGACATTTATGTTCCAAATTGGAGGTTAAAGTCTTACTTTCCTTGTGATGACATATACTTATAAAAATTTTGTGCACGACTCGATTCGTTATCTTATATTCTTGTTGCGAGTTTAGTTATCTTGATGTCAAATGTATTTTTTTTTTTTTGAAGTGCCAACAACTGTTAAAGTTTTAATATTTGAAAAAAGCAACCTTGAATTTCCTTCAACTAAATTTAAGAAGTTTTGTCATTTTGTTTAATTTGTTTCGTTGAGCTTATAAAATGTCAACCTCGTCCAAATGTGAAAATGGAATTTGTGATTTCTAGAGTTTCACTTTCAACCACTAGGTTAATACATTTGTCACTAAAAATTTTGGTCAATTAATTTAATGTGATCAAACTAATACGCTCTTTCTTTATTGACACTTTGAAATTGCTCTTTTAAATTAAGATTGTTATCAAAAAAATAATTTTCGAATATAATTTTAACATATTGTGAAATACTTACAAATATTTGATGGTAAAAGCATGCATAGTTTAAAAGATTGCTATCGAAAAATGTAATTTTAACATATCGTGAAAAATTTACAAATATTTAATCGTATAACTATTTACCTAAACAGCATGTATAGTTTAAATTATTTGAAAGAAAAACTTATTCGGAATTTACATTGATGAAGTTCATCAAATTAGCTTCAGTACTATAGTTGGGCACATTTGGTTCCCATATACACATTAAACAATTAATTGACAGTATAAAAATTCAGATTATACCGCCATAATAAATATAACTAGTTAAATCATCTCCAAAACTTGTAACTTTTAACATATAATTACTTTTAACATACATGTATAATAGATAAATACACATTGATGAGCTGTAAACATAAAAAAAAAAAAACTAATTACAGTAGATGATATAAATTGAGTTTGATTGTATAAAAAACAAAAAATAATAGATAATACATTAAATGATATTTCTCATCATTAATATATCACTAATTTAATGATTTAAAATTCTATTTTATTGTTTATTTTACGAATCAAATAAACTATGTTAAAAGAAGAGTGAATAAAAAATACAGTGAGAAGTGTTTATTTATACTTGAGCATGAGAAATAGAGAATCTCTTGGAGATTCTCTCTTTTAAAAAAATAATGTTAAAATATAAATATATTATATTATTTTGGACTTTGATTGATCTTTCATTCCATTAAATTTAGTTATGTACAATTATAAACTTATACTGAATTTAATTAGAACAGCTTCAATATGAAATATCAGTATCTTATTATAGTAAACTTGTATAAGATAAAATCCCACATTATGATAATAACATGTATATTAAAAGGAAAACAGTAGCATAAGCGGCGTCCAAGTCCTATGGACTTGACCAGACAATCTGGTCATAATCTAAAAAGGTAAGGGTATTTTCGTACCCGAGTTCCCTTATAAATCCTTCCTTTCCCTTTCTCTATTATTCCAAACTAAACCAATATCGCCACCACTAAAACTCCACTCTCCAACTTCTCTCTGATAAAAAAAATTCCAATGTCAAAGTCTAACAGAATCCGCCACATTGTCACATTCCAGCAAATGCTCAAGCGCTGGCGCCGGAAGGCTAGAGCCACCGCCTCTGATGTCCCCGCCGGGCATGTCGCCGTCTGCGTTGGATCTAACTGCCGGAGGTTCATCGTACGCGCCACCTACCTCAACCATCCTATCTTCGAAAACCTCCTCCTTCAAGCCGAGGAGGAGTATGGCTTCACCAACACCGGTCCTTTAACCATTCCCTGCGATGAGTCTCTTTTTGAAGAGATTCTCCGCGTTGTTTCCCGACCAGATTCAGATCATTTTTCCGGTATTCAGAGGTGCTGCCATGCCAGCTTGAGGACTAATCTCGAGTTTTTAGGCGAATCAAGGCCGTTGCTTCGTGGTTAACTTTGTTTTGTTTGACTCGTTCTGGCTCAGTTTCCGAGTTGGAAGGACTAACCATATTTTGTTTATTTAATTTCAGGATTTAGTGGGTCTTTTATTAAATTTTTACTATCCTTTATTTGGGGAATTGGAGATGGCGAGTTGGGTTGGTGTTTTTTTGGTAGCCGAGTCATCCCGAGTTGAATATAGATGACACAAGGGATCGTGATCAAGTGTGGGATTATTGATGATGATCTTTTGTTAACTAGTAGGACTCTTATCGGCTATTTGGCACAGAGATTTGTATTTGTTCAAATGGTTAATTTAATATTAGGAAAATAAAGCATTTGTTTATAATTTAAATAGCACTTGGTTTAATTTCTTTTCATTATGTATGTTTTTGTGTTCATTAGTTAGTTTTATCCGATTTTTATTGAAGATATTTCGGGATTCGGTTAAGATATAAAAATAATAGGATAAATAAAATTTGTTCTTATAAAAATAAAATATATATTGCAAAACATTGAATTATGTTGTTTTTGGTTGATTAAGATCCGAGTAGCTGTTGTGAGAAAATGAAAAAACAATTGTTTAAAAATGTTTAATGCCATTATGGAACAAGTGAAAGTGATGAAGTACTGCAACAATTTCAACTACCAAGTTCATCATTATTTTTAGAGCAGTTGTCCACTTACCATGTGATTATACCATGTTACCATTTGAACTAAGTTTAATTGGTCCAAGTTCATCATTTGGTATCAATAAAAAATATAAATATTTTCATTTATTTACAATGAAACTTTTAATTTCTTTTTGCATCAATATCAAATCTATAATGTAAAATAACAAATTCCATCTGCATTCCATTTCGGTTAATGAAATTATACTTTTGTAATTTTCTACCACTAGCATGCATGTTTCTGAGTTATAATAACACAAAGTCACAAATTAGTTTTGTAATGAAGTAAATACAACAGTAATGTGTCAAATAAATAAATAAAAAGTTGGTTACCACTTGCTAAATTTCAAGTGATTACTTTAATTGTAGAACAACCAATTTGTCAATGTACCATTCCTACTATACTTTTTATTATTATTTTTTATGAGTATACTTTTTATTATTTGAAAGTGCATCTCCAATTCTACCTGTAATTTTATGAACAACTGTCAATTAAATTGCTTTTATAAATTTAATGGGGCTTCCTATTGGATTGTTGCTAAATGGTTTCCATCACTTTTTTTTTTTTGGGTGTACCAATCTGAATAATTCCCGTTCCTGGCCTTTGGCTTTTCAGTGTTTTTTTTCCCTTTTCAAATAACTTTAAGATGGAAGTACAATATTTCATATTTTGAAAATCTCAGCAGTAATTATTTCAAATATTTCTGAATTATAGAGATTTTGATGTAATTATTTTGGATTTTATGTTATTTGAAATTATATTGGTCGTAAAGTTATAATAGTAGAATAACTTACTTAAATTTAGATGAATAAAATTGGATTTCTGATCTTTATAGTTCTAATGTTAATTAAAAACAAACTTTTGAAATATAAAACAATCAATTTCTTCGACCAAAATTAAGTTTAAAACTATTTACACTTCAAATAATTTTTATCCAATTATTTACGATCATTTCGGAGATTCCATTCTTCATATTCATCGTTCAATTAGATAATTCAAGTTACTTTTCCTACTGTTACCCAAATTGAAGCAATATAGACGTTAACCATAATTATGTTTTAAAATAAATATTATAATTAAGATTATACGTGATATAAACCAACACTTATAATTATTTTCTGGAAATCATATACTGATACACAATTACAAACAACATAATCCTCCAACAATTTGCCAAACAAACTGGCTTCAATACTCTGTTGGCGAAATAAAATAAAAAATTGAAGTTAGATTGAAAGGTTAGTAATTGGTAAAAGGGGACTAACAATAGTTAATCTTAGTTTCGGTATATCATTTTATATTCTTATTTAAAATTTAATACAGCACAATTTTTCATTTTTTCATTTTACTTTTTTTAAAAATTATCACATATCAGACATTGAACAAGAGACACGAGAAAAAACACCGAAATTGAGAAACCAAGTATAAAAAAGGATATGACATCCAAGAATTTGTTGAAATCATGATAAGATTCTGACCTTTTACAAGGATTTTGTTGTAGCATTTGTGCTAAAAAGAAAAAGCCGAAGATTACATTATATTATCTTGAAGTGATGGACCACTAATCCACAATTGGTTTTTATAAGAGTTCATTAGACCATCAACATACTATTTTTACTTATAATTTCTTTTGCTATTTCTTGTACCCAATTTATACTATATACAAGTTATCAAATTGTACATTTCACATACACTTATGCCATCATATATTTTTTATTTTTTAAAAAATTTGCATAGTTGGTCTTATTATAATAATTAAAAAATATATACCTCGCCTCACTCGAATGTGAATTCAAACATGTAATGTCTAGGATCACAACGTCAATCTCAACCACTATGCACTATGCTAAGACCTTTATCACATCCATCATATGTTTAGAAAATTTATGATACATTGAATATCGTTTAAAATATAATAAAAATTGTGAATGTTATGGTGACTTTATTTTATGCAAAGTAAGAGTTACTTTGCTCTTTATCTTATTAGATAAGCATTGTAAAATTTATGTGACATTGATAGTGGACAAAATAACGTTTACCTTGTAAAACAAATACTAAAGTCGCCATAGAAAAATCAAATAAAAAAACACTAAATATTTTAAAATGACATGCTGAAAAATTTTAAAAATAAATGAAAAAAAATTGTAGTACTAAAAAGATATCAAAGTAGAAAAATTCATTATCCCGCTCTCAAAATGTCATCCGAAGAGAGTATGAAAAATGGCATAAAGTTCGCTTTTTTTATTTTTAATAAAAGACCGTTTATACATCCATTATATTTTTTACTAATAAAAAAAACTATTTTTACATTTGTTATCTTGTATTTTCACAAATATATATTCTTTCTCTTAAACAAGAGTAAATTAAAAATATTAGTGAAAAATGTATTGAAAGAATGACCTAATTGAAAAAGATAGAACAATTGTTTGATGTTTTTGATATACTATTACCCATTTGGTTTACGTGTAATACAAACATATTATCCTTTCGGTGCATTTATATGTAATATGTTACCCTTTTTTTGTTTCATAGTACATGTTACATTAGAGATTTACAACAAAAAGGCTAAAAATATATATAAAAAAATAAGGTGATAAATTGTATAGTAAAAGAATGGAACGAGTAACATGTTTACTATATGAAACAAGCAAGAATAAGTGTATTTGGCCAATGGACAAAACTCATATGGAGAAGGAAATAATTGTTTGGGCTTTATATTTGTATGGAAATGAGCCCAACCTCTGTTTCATAAGGACTCCTAATCCGTGTCTCTTTCCAAAACAAATTGTTCCTTTGTTTTTGCACGCTTACGTTCATGCTCTTAATATTTCAATGCATTTTCTATTTGTTTAAATTTTCCTGTGATTTTTATTCAGTTGCTAAAAAAATACATCAGGTAATTTGAAACATTTCTGCAAGTTCGTGCATTTAATGACATGAAGTTCAAGAAAAAATATGGATCTTGAAATTCCACTTACAAGTGGAAGGGAACTTAAACTCGCCGAGTATGATACGTGTTTTCAATATCTAAATATTCCAGTTTGCATAACTAGTTTCTTTAATTTTTTTCGATGTTAAAATAAATGAGATTAAAATGCAATGAATTTTAAACAATGGACTTTTAGATTTAAAAATTTTTTCTGTGTAAGAGAAAAATGCTAATTCAACTAGATTTAATTCAATTTGAATTTCACACTTCAAGTTGATTTGTATGCCTCACAACTTAGGTCCCCGTTTGTTTGTAGGAAAATAATGTGTAAGGGAAAATGTTGTGTAAAAAAAAATATTATGCTTGAAAATAAATTAATATTCTATGTTTAGTTACATCACTGTAAAATATTTTATGACATTTGTTTACATGTCTGAAAAATATTTTCCAAGCACAAATATATATAAACTTATATATTGTATATAAAATAATAATTAAAATAAAAAATAATTATTATTATATAAATTTTTTTATTAAAATATCAATTATATTTTAATATAAAAATAAATGTAGATTAAGGAGGTAATGTGATGGTGAAAGTGGAGGAAGTGGTAGTGGCAAGGCGGAGATGTGGTGGTTGTGGTGACTGTAGCGGGCAGCGGTAGAAGAGGAGGTGATGGTGGCGGCAACGGGGTGAGAGAAGTGACGGATGATTGATCGGGTGGTGGAGGAAGTGGTGGTGTTTGGGTGGAGGTGATGGTGGCATTAGCAAGCTAGAGAAAGTGATGGATGTATTGGTGTGGGTGATGGTCGAGGAAATGATGGTGTCTGGGTGGAGGTGTTGCTGGTGCTGGCAGTGTAAAGATGTGTTGGTGGTGGTAGTAGTGGTGATGACGGCGTGTAGGAGGTGGTGGCGGTGACGATGGCAGTAATAGTGGGATGAAAGAAGTGGTGGATGTGTTGGTTCGAGTGGAAGAAGTGATGGTGATAATAGTGGGGGAGGTGAAGTAGAAAAGTAAAGGAAAATGTTTTCTCATCTTTTTTATGGGAAAATATTTTCCATAATTTACACTACATTTTTATATTGACTTGCACAATAACCTTTAACTTATTTTCCATGTCAAACAAAACGCCGGAAAATCTGAAAAATAAATTATTGCATAATATTTTCCTGCAAACAAACAGGGTCTTAGTTTCAGTTCTATTGTCAAGGATATATTATGCCTTGATTTTAGAAAGTTGTGGTTATAATTGTTTTGAAGGGCATTGAATTTAGGGCTATTTTTTAATTTACCATATAATCTTATAAAGTTTAGGCTCTACAAAATTTTATTTTTGTAAAACTTAAAAAGAAATTTTTTGCTTTTACATGAAAAGGAGAGATAATTTTTCCTTTTACCTTTTTTTAAGTTAACTTAGTCAACCCTTATAACTACATTCTCTTTTATTTAATTTGAATTTCGCAATTTCAAACGTCCATATCTCATAAACCGTAGATTTTTTCGAATCAATGTTATGAAATATTTTGTTCATCTTAATTTTATCTTTAAAATGATATAAACTTTGATTTTTTCAAAAAAAATAATGTTTCACAATCTTATTCAGTGTATAATTGTGAGATAATACCCTTTTTTACTGTCTTTTCATGAATGTGTCATACATGATATAAAATTGTATAATGAGTTTATATAGATTTTTTTTCTCCTTTATGTTCATATCAGTATCAATTTCCTCATAAAAATCATGGAATGAAGACCTCAAAGCTCTTATACATGATTTACTAGTGGTTATGTTTACAACAAAAATCACTTTCTAGTAAAAAAATAATTTGCCATAATCTTATACATAGTATAATAGTTGTATGATACCCGTTTTTACTGCTTTTTTCATGAAGATATTATACATCATATAAGAGTGGCATAATGTAATCTATATAATCTTTTTTAAAAGACATTATACCACTCTTATACATTGTGTAACACCTTCATGAACATTTATTTATTTTTATTATACAGCTATTAAATCATGTATAAGATTGCGATAAATTTTTTATTTTTTTGAAAAATTCAAAGTGTATGTCATTTTAAAGATAAAAGTAAGATGAACAAAATATTTCAAAGCGTCGATTCAAAAAATCAACGGTTTGTGAGATATGGAGGTTTGAAGTTGCGAATTCAAATTAACTAGGAGAGAGAAGGTAGTTAGTTACAAGAGAAAAATGGTAAAAGCAAAAAAGAATTTAATAGAATGTCATTCTGAATATTAATTACTCATTGTTATAAAAGTAATAAAATCTAATATTTTTTGGTATATGGTTTAATTACCCTTGATTTTAGTAGATGAAAGGGGTTAGCAAATGCCGGTCTTAAAAAAGGCCTTTAGTGAAATAAGAAATTAGAACACTTAACATTGGACTTTGATCATGTGGCCACACCTCCTCTCCTATATTGGAGTAACAAAGTAAGGGTCCCTTGTTTGAATCTAATGTTCCTAAAAAAAGTTCATATCACCAGGATTGCAAACGAGTTAAACAGTTAACGGGCTGTTCAAATTTGGCTCGATCAAAGCTCGACTTGAGTTCGAGAGTGGCTCGAGAAAATAACGAGTCAAGCCAAGTTTCTTAAGAATCAGCTTAAAAGCTCGCAAACATGTTACTTTAGTTTTTAAAAATTTCTTATATATACTTCATCAAATTTAAATATTTACTATTATGTTCTACAAACTATTATAATTGTCAGAATTGGTGATTTTTCATCTAATTACTCAATGTAACCTTTTGTTTTTTCATTATATATTTTACAATGTTGATTTTTCATTTGGCAAAGTAATGTAAATATAAAAAATTTTATCATTAAATTAACTGTGTAAATAAGGCCCGTTTAGGGTCATAAGTCCATGAACTTGAGTCGAGCTTGTCACGAGCTTGAGATGAGCCGAAATATTCCAAACTCGACAGGGCTTCAAGCCGAGCTTGTCATGAGCTTGAGATGAGCTGAAATATTCCAAACTCGACGGGCTTCAAGCCAAGCCGAGCTCAATCATTTTTATTTTCAAGCCGAGATGAGGTTAAGTAGGTTCGGTCTCGGTTCAGCTCGTTTCCATCCCTACACACTGAAAAAGGAATAAGTCCAGTAAATAAAATTTTTTGCTTATGATATTTCTTTTTTTAAAAAAAGAAAATTTTCTTCATTTGGGCTTACATTAATGGAAATAAAAATTTTCAACCTGTTCCGGATGTGACTCGATCGTGGAACCTCTAAAATCCACAATTTTTTTGTCTTAACCACTAGGTGATCAAGACCCTAGTCACTATTTACTTTTTTGAGATTGAAATGGATTTTGAAAGAATCAAGGTCTGATCATTGATCATTCACACCCGCTCTTTGCGGATGTACCAATAGAACTAACTCCGATCACTGTTCAACTTATGATATTTCTTAAAAATTATATGAAGAGGTCCCTTTTGATCATCCACTCTAAAGCTTAGCAAGCACCAACTGCCATTTTTGGGATCCTAGTTAAAAAATTATATGGAGAAATGCTTTATATCCTTTGATTAAAATTATATAATTTAATTATAAGATAAAATATATATATTTAAATAACATATTAAAATGGGTAAATAATTATAACCTCCTCGAGTTTTGATCAAATACACTAGTACTTCTCTGTGTTTTAAAAAATTACTTATACCTCCTTGTGTTTTGACATTATCATACTATAACCTCCTTTTATCTTAAATTATATGTTTTTTCTATCAAAATTGTTAAAATAATAAATATTTATTAATATATTTACTTTTATTTTGTTAGTATTACGAGGTCTATAATCATAGAAAGTATTATTTTTGTAATTTATATGACATTTTTATAAATTTCTATGTATGATCTCACGACAAAAAAATAATAAAAATTTTTTAAAGTCATTTTAATTTCTAACATTCTAAGATATGATATATAAGACTAATTTTTGTTCATAAACATATATTATGTTAAGAAATTCAATATAAAAAGGGATAATATAAAATATAAGGAGGTTATAGTATGATAATGACAAAACACAGGGATGTATAAGTAATTTTTCAAAACACAAGGAGTAACTAGTGTGTTTGGTCAAAACACAGGGAAGTTATAATTATTTACCATATTAAATGTTAAGCACATCCGATTGTATTTCACGACAATCATTTCCTTACAAAAAATAAAACAAAATAACAAATGACGTTTGATCGCTTAATGAAAAGCTCTGGGCCAGTTTAGTTGTGGAAAAATAGAGCAGTTTTCTAGAAAAATTTTCTAAGAAAACTGAAAAATGGAAACTGTTGTTTAATTGTAATATTTTTCAGTTTAGAAAACTGGAAAACGGTTTTCTGATTTTTCCATTTTATGCCTTGCAACAGAAAACACATTTCTGATATTTTCTGAAATTTTCCAAACTAAAAAATACAATATTATTTAACTAGTACAAAACTTTGTAATTTAATTTATTTTATATTAATATACATAGTTGTATAATTACTTGTTACTAACTAACAAATGCATTTTTTTCAATGATATATTTTTAGTTTTTGTAATTGAAAGTGGGGTTAAAAGAAGGAAATAGACTAGGTTACCAAACTTTATTGACACCCCTTAAATACTTTTATAATTTTATCTTATTAATTTTGTTATTTTTACTATTTACTTCATAACTTTTTATTTCATATTTTTACTTAATAAATCCATTTTATATATTTTTAATTAATCACTTATGATTTTGAACTCATAAATTCTAAATTTATTATTTAATAAAATTAAAAAATAAAAATTATGCTTTTCAAAAAAAATAAAAATTATACATAATATGCTTTCAATTTTTTAAAATTTAAATAAAAGATAACTAAAAATGAAATCACTATGTTTTGGTAGAGTGGCTATCACCATTGAAGAATTTAAAAAGTGTGAGATTTTGGATTCGAATACCACAAACAACAATATAGGCAAAAATGCCACCTTATTTCTAATGAAAATGAACAATTTTTAAAATTTAATTTCATACTCTAAAATTGTCAATTTTATGTCTATATCAAGTTATACATAAATTAAATCAAATTTGTGATTGAACTAAAAGATTTTTAACTTTATTGATTAGTTTAAAATTTGTATTTGTTGTTACTAATTTAATTTGTAAAAATTTTCATGTCATTTGTAATATTTTTAACGATAAAATTCAAATATATCAATGATTTTTTTAAAAAAAAAAAACCAGAAATTAGAAAACTAAATAAACATGAGCGTATTTTCTGTTTTTCTGTTTTCTATTTGGAAAATGAAAAACTGAAAAAATTGAAAAATGAAAAGAAAACTGAAAATAAAAATAAAAATAGTCTAGGAAATAAAAGTGTTTGATTACTTTTAAATGATGTTGAATACTTACTTTTTATAAGAGTGTAGTTGTTTTTTAAAACCGTTAAATTAATACTCTAAAGTTTTCTATGACTAATATAATTGATATACTTGTTGCATTTATATTACATATGTGAACAACGCTTTATCAAACACTTAGTATTTATAAGTTATCTAGCAATAAACATCAAATTATAACAGTACACAACAATAATAAATTAGTTTTACCAAATAAGAAATTAATGTCTGCTATTATCTACTAGAAAAGAAACTCGCACATCGAAAAATGACAATAAAATTTATATTTATTTTTCATTTAAAAATTTTAAAACTAAAATTTAATACTTTAAACACCTTACACCTACTGATCCTGCACAATCGCACCATGCACAGTTACGCATTTGCATGTGGTGTGGGCTGCAACATCATGATCTTATTTGGACCATCAGATCAGGTGGGGGCAATTATCACATGCCTGTCATCCCCACCCAAACACCACCACATATTTCATTTTTGTTTATTTTTTTTATCAAAATAAAAATCCCAAGCTGTCACTCTCGCATTGGGCTGTGACATATAAAAATCGGTGGCAGCAGATAGCTTTATCATAACTTACAAAATAAAGGAACATTGTCTAAGAAGTAAAGGGTACAGATTCGTACTATTTGAGTAGGGCAATTTTGTCCCTCTCTCTTTTCTAAAATTTTTAGTTTGTAATTTTATGTTTTGGTTACAAAGTGGAACAGAATATTCGTAAGATTTTGATAATGATATTTCATGTGCCACTTGCTCCGGGACCATACTGCTTCTTTATTGTAAAGTTACACACTACGTCTCTCGCTAACCAATTTATAAGAATGTCACCTAAATTTGTTTCTTTGAGAATTTTTTTTCGTGTGTTTATGAATGCAGTTTAATTGTAGAATAGGGTCCGAGAGAGAAACTGATATCTATACGAATATGACTTGCAAATTGCCTCCGATCCAAGAAAATGGCTTTCTTTAACTAGAATTTTAGTTTTGAAAAAAGTTCAATGTGTGGATGATGTGTTTTTTAGTAAAAATTGAAAAGAACGGAAAAAAAAAAGTGTTATATACATCTATAACCAGCCTAACTTGACGGGGTGTTTGGTAGCTATGTGAAAAGAAGTTTTTCCTTTTCAAGTGAAAAAATGATATAATTATTATTTAGAAGTGTTTGATTAGATACAAAATAT
>CATIWQ010471534.1:0-19755 GCA_949673415.1 Euphorbia schlechtendalii | reverse complement strand
AACTCTAAAGATTTCATGACAAATAATTTAAGAGTTTAAAGACTTAATTATAAATTATGGAAAAACGTAAATCGGAAACGAATTTAGTATTTACCTTTCTGTATGCTCAAAATCGAAGAACGCCGCATCGAATGCCGAGTTGAATCCATCTCACAGTTTGTCGGAGTATAGATGTATATCCACAACTTCTGCAACGATGAATATCGATAACGATCGATTTACGATCTTTTCGTCGCGGGACGAAAATGCGGGAAAGAGAAATAATAAAATTGAATCAGATATTTTAACCCGATTGACCCGTTTACGGACGGACCAAGTATTTCCAACAATAATTAATTCGATTTTCATTTTATATATAAGAAATGGACGTGTGATGTGTATAATGGAATTGATATTCAATTCATTTTAACTTCCTTTCCATTCTTTTTCCCGGGTTTTTCATCTCGCGATGAATATATCGTAAACGATTGTTATCAAGCTTCGTCGATACAGAAGTTGTAAATATACATTCATACTACGACACACCGTGAGATGAATTCAACTTAGCGTTTAATGTGACGTTCTTTCATCCTAGACATACGAAAAAAATTTAAAATCCTAATTCGATTCTATTTTACGTTTTCCTTCAATAGGCTTCTACGAATGTCAATCCACATGGTCGGGCACTGTCTCCCAAAATTCATCTCACAAATATTATCCTAAATTTGTCATTTCTAATCTACTTTTTTTTCTTGCAAGTGAAGGCAATTCATAGGATATGTAAGTACTTAAAAAAGCAGCAAACAAAGAGGAAGAGCATGTGCTTCTCTGCCGACCAATCTCATCTAATCGATACTTGTAACAAAACGGTTGCAACAAGTTATATATCATATTTCCAACTTTATTTTATTTTAGTTTAATTGGATTGATTAGTTAATCAATTTTATTATGATATTTCATCGAATAAGTTGGAAAATTGCAGAGTGCACACTTGTTTGAGTTCTACTACGATACTGGGATCCAACGGTAGCAATCCTTGGCTTGGGTCGAGCTACCATGTTAGCTCGAATAGAAAAATATTTTGTTATAACTCCCGAAAAGTCATGTGTTTTCGAAACCTGCCTTTTTCCCGAAAAGTCATGTATTTTCGGATGATTATTATGCTACAAAACCTGGCATTGGGTAATAAACAAATGCGGTATATTTTTTTTTATCTTTTTAGAACAAATTCTTATTCTAAGTTTTTATTAAAATTCTAATTTTATGCGATTAAAATATTTGATAGAACCATCAAATAAATTTCAATCTGAAAATGTTTCACTACTTTACATTTATCTGTGTATTTTCCCAATTCAACAGATTTTTCTTTCTCATTTTGTTCCCTGAATAATCTTATTGAATAAATATATTTAAAAGTAGGAGATGAAGTACACAGTCACAGTTAATTACAAACAAAATAATGCAATTCTATAGCTCCTTTTCATTTATATGTCTACTCCTTGAACGCTTAGATACAACATTGTAATCACAGAAACAATTGTAGATTAAGCATGTATTGGTGTATCTACTTTTGTATTGAGAATTTGACTTATTAACTGCTTAAATATTTTCTGCAAACTGTAGAATAAAATAAATTGCAACTCAACTTTTATTTTTCCTTTAGTAAAATATAGTTATATTTTTCTGTGTTGATTGTTAAAAATAAAATCTCTACAAATCCCAATTAAATAGGTATGGCCATGTTTGGTTGCCCACTTTGGGCATTATTGCAACCAAGACTTTTCTTTGTTTCTGGAATAGAAACGTGTCATTGAATTAATTATATATATATATATATATATATATATATATATATATATATATATATATATATATATATATAATTATTTTGCATTGATCCTAAGCAATTACTGATATGAAGTTTCATACCGTAATTTTTAAATGCTCCGATTGAGGTTTGAGGCATCGATACAAGAATCACATTGAGATAAAATAGTTTTACTAATTGGGTTTATTCGTGAAACATATGTTTATTAATATAATTATTTTGTGACTGGTTATCTTCCACTGCTACTAAAAGTGTTCCACCATCTTGCGAATGAAAGAATTTAAGAGTACATAAAGGTTAGATATAGATAACCTGTATATATGAGATTCTTAGAAGAATTGGTCCCTCCATGTGAGTAATTTTAGTATAATTAATTGTTGGATAATGAGTTTTATTCAGGTATTTGCAAGTTTTTATTTTTTTTTGAAATATTTTAGAACAGTTAATGTTGATGATTAATTATGTTGCTAAATGCTTCCCACTTAAAAGGACATGATGTTGAGTTCATAATTTAGCTCCCCACTAACATTTGCATTACCGTTTCATTTTTCACATTTTTTTCAATTGGGGCCAGTTTAGCAGTATTCATTTATGTATACATTAGACCAAAAAAATATAAGGAGCCTTAATTCTAATCCATTTCTGACTTCCATTTGATTTTAACACAGCATAATAAACAGTTAGTCAATGATTATTAAATTTTTTGGAAGTATATAATTATGTAAATTATTTATTAATCAAACAATCTATGAGTATTTGTATAACACACCTCTTTTTTATGATTCTAGAAATACATTAACTATAGAATATATAATTTTGATGAGCCAAACACCAAGCAATATTTTTAATTCTTCGTAAGACTTTAAGAATTATATTCGAAAATCTGTAAATAAATTTAAAACCCTCAAAATATGTCATGGAACTCTTTCGTTCTTCCCATTCCATCTAAAATAAAGGGGAATATTTATCATTTTGCTGAAAAATGATTCTTCGATATAAATAAACTTTTCATTTCACATTGAATAAAAAAATTTTTATGGACGTTTTTAAGTACATAATGGCTATAATACATTTTTATGCTTATGCATATTAGTTATAGAATTAAATAATTTATAAATTATATAAGTTGTAAGACTGTTAAGACAAGGGTTTATGCACCTTAAGATCATATTAAAATGTATCCTTTGTTCATAAAAAGCATTAAGTAATAATCCAGCGCTCAAAGTCAAATGGCTGATTTTAAGTAGTTGCAAATTAAGAGGAATATTCTGAATTAGGGTCAAATGAATGTAGTCATGTTTAATTGCATCATTTTAACAATCAATTGTATTGTTTTTCATTATACCATTAATTAACTTAGTTTATGTTAGATTTCTTTTAAAAAAAATTGTGAGTTGACTTGTAAATAAAAATTATAATTTGAACAATTCTTCAGCAATTCAATACCCCCACAATTGGCAGGATTTGATTTGTACGCAAAAGGGAGGTCAATGGGGTTGAATTAGACAATTATGAGCTTATGAATTATGTTTGGTCGTAATTGAAACATATGATTGATGATTAGGATATTTTGTCTAATGTGATGATCATCATTCTCCCCCACGTATGAAGTGTAGTTTGGGCATGTTTTGTTACTCTGAAAAAGAATGGCATTTTTAACCAAGCATCAAGGTTTTCAAAAATAAGCTGTCTTATAAATATCCCCTTTAATTTTTTCGAAATCGAACAACCACTCATAGTATATTGTTACAATTGTTTTGAACCATTTCAGAGAAAAAATTATCAAGCAGCAACCATAGCTACACCCAAATGTGTCATCAAATACCTTCTTAAATTACTAAATGTACAAAAGATGTTTTGAATAGTGAAAATAATTTATACAGGTTTATTAAGACTTCCTCAGTCATTCAATATCCTACAAATCAAAATATATTGACTTCATATATCTTATTTTTAATATGTATAATTGTTCTTGATTATAACAACGGTTAGAAAATGTTGATACAGTCAAAAAAAAACTTTCGACATGTATTTATATAATATAAAATCTGGATATTGTAAAAATCGAATACACTTCCCTTAATTTCAAATTTGATTCAAAAAGCTTAACGGGACAAATTATGTAAAACAGAGAAATGTAATTAATTGTTCGGTCTTCAGAATAGGAAACTCAATATTATAACTTAAAGCTATCAAATTTATGGGGTGTTTCTCAAAACTTCTCCTTTTCAATTTTTAACTTAAAAGTGTCTTTTAAGGAGATTTTAATTTATAAGTCAAACAATGAAATGTTTCTGATAACTTTTTTTAACTTAAAAGTTAAAAATAAAATAGAAGTTAGAAATAAATAAGACTTGTTTCTTAAAAAAATCACTTATAAGACATAAATTACTTTTGAAATTGCTTTGACAAATGTTATCTCAGAAGGCTATTCTAACTAACAAGCTTGGCTTGGAATGAAACAACTTTTGGACTTGGGAAAATAATGTTAAACGGACTTGAAAGCTTTGCGGGAGGTGAAAAGTAAAAAACATGACTAGAAATTTTACAATTTTTTGAAAAAAGGAGAGCAGAAGACGTGAATTTCAATTGATAACTACAAATGCATGTAGCAAAAGTAAGTGGGAAAGTCCCACCACCTTCTTCTCTATTTTATCTATATGAATATGATGCTCATGCTTTGGTTGCCTTACAATTGCTATTGTGGTCCTTTCGCAATTATTTACTATAAAGTTTTGTACCTTCTCCTTGTTTATGAGGCTGACCCCATTTTTTATTGCAATTCAAACGGTATTCCATAAATTGTTTTTTTCTATTTTACTTCGAACGATCACCACTTGTGTCGATTCCCACTTTACTATATTTGAATCTGTTTTATGAGGAATTTTCAGGGAGAAAGCCAAAATATGGTAAAAATAAAAAGAAAGCATTTCTTAAAGCAACAACTGGGAGACATCAGCCTAACTAAGACCAAGAATTAGATGCTCTTTGCAGAAACTGAACCATGTGTCAACAAAAAAAATGCATAAAAGAACTAAAACAAGTGTCTTTTAGTTACAAGGCAAGTAGACTCGACGTTTCGATTGAGTTCTTAAGATCTCTATTGAGTTCTTAAGATCTAATTTAATTTCGTTTCAAGTTCAGAGAGTTCTCTTAGTATTATATCAAGAGCCAGTTTAGTTGCGTTTTCCCAAGCTGTTTTTGTGAAAAACTTCATTTAGCTTTTACTACATGAAGCATAGTTGATTTTGGAAAAATTCCTAATTAAATAGTATGAAGGTCCAATATATGTTGTTCAAAACAAAAATATGTAGTTCTATAAAAAATTTGTGAGAGCAATTTATTGGGACAACAATTTGAAAAACGATACCAAACAAGCCCTAAGTTTGTATTTAGATCAAACTCTGATCTCTCAATTTTATATATAATAAGCTCTTTGAAGCTCATAAGTTGATAGTACTTCCATTCCTTTTCAGTCCAAGAGTCTCAACTGAAATACGACCTTAGATTGATGTCATTAGAAACAATTCAAGTGGTCTTAAACTAGAAGTAACCGAAACTATGGGTTAAGAGATACCAATGATTCAGCAAATTCCAAAAATAAAAGATAACAATTTACTCATCATGGAAAATTGAAATTCAAGTATACAACATAGAGCAAACTTTTAAATAAAATTTAGAAAATGGTTTATCTTTGGCGTTTCAAGATAATGAATGAGACATGACATAAGTAAAATCTGCTTGATGGCTCCTTTGCATAAGCTTTAAAAAACAATAAACCCAAAAATTGAGAAAGAATGAAAAACCACACCTAAGTTTTGGTCATATCTTTTTCATGAAGAATCACCCATTTTGCTCCTAGCTGCCAAAAGTTGCAGATGATCCATCTCTGTCATTCATCTTCAACCATTGCAAACAATCACCGTAACTAACAATCGAATTTATGCATAATTATCACATATCAGTGTCCTTAGAAAACTGGCAATTTCCTGTCCAGGCCGCCTTCAATTTATTTTTACAAGCTTCGTAAAAGGACGTGTTCATTCATAATACCAATCATATCAGTAACAAGCATTATTCTTTTGCATTTTATCAAAGGCAATTGAGGAAGAAATTATAATGTTAACAATCTTCTTTATCTTCGTACTTTCCATTTTGAGGAAGCATCGGTATTGACCCTGCCACAAATATACTAGCCAGAAGTTGCGTCACCTCCAAATCCAGATTCCAGGTATTCAGCCTTGTTAAGATGGCCAACATCACCCCAGAGTTTCACAGTCCACCTTTTCTCATCAAATAAGTGAAAAATATTCACAGCTGTGTTTAATACTTTTCCCTCAAGCTTTTTATTTGGGCAAGCCCGCCTGTACAAAGCCCTGATCACGCCACCATGAGTAACCACAATTACTCGCTCTCCTGTGATGTGAACACACAACAATATAAAATATGGTACCTGTAACTAAAGCAATAATTTCTGAAAAAATTCATTTCGGACAAGGCATGAGCACTGACACTAATACCTTTATGTTTCCTAGCAATTCTTTGCATGGATGATGTGCAGCGTTGATAAAGTTGATCAAGACTTTCTCCACCGCCCTGCAGACGCAGTATCAGACATTCAGTTCACAAGATTATGAAACTAAGATGGATATGTCAAATCCATGCATTGCTTATATGTTGCATATTTTACCGTGCTACTTTTTTCAGCATAGCAAAAGCCTGCAAGTCTGTAATTCATATCCTAGCATGCATTAGGAGGTAAAATACTGATCTTTAAAGTTTAAACTCATTATTTTAAAATTATTCCATCAGAAGTGAGGTACTAGAGCGAGTACTTGAGTCTTAAAAAACCTACAATATCATAATCAGAGAAATTGGAGGTCCAGTGGAAAGTTACTCCTTTCAGAACGAAGTCAAATGTTACTACTAAAACTAACTCATGCGCCAACTGTGAAAGCTTTCAAAGAGCTTTCTAGTACCTTTCCTACCATAATTTTGTTTGAGTATGAAGTATCTTTCTCTTTCAGGTGAAGGAAAGAAGACGAAAAAATATAATATATTCAGAGAACAATATACAGTAGATCTTTTGTTATACCCTAGCCAAGAAAAATACATGTACAAACTTTACCATGAAGTTTCATACATTGATCTGCGAGTCTACGCATGATAATGATAACCAGATGCCTTTTTAGATTTGGGAAGTTAAATTTGACTGTAGCACCATAACATTATTGGTGTGGGAATAAATCGAGGCAGTCTGATCAAGGTTATTAATAATAAGTTTTTATTGAAAAAAATCTAATAATTTAACAGATGTACATTTGTTATTCTGAAGTAGAGAGGACTCTCACTCTATCAAACCAGTTGTGAATAAATTATTTGAGATTTGTGAATAAGTGACATAGTTTCATGATATTGGATGGATATACGTGATAAGTCAGACTTAAAATAATATATCCAACAATCTAAGGATCCTTAAGGGTGAGAACTCTCTTCCGAATTAAGAGCTGTGGAAGCATACAAGGACATTTTGCACAAGCCTTCCTAAAACTATAAGTGATTTCACCGCCTGATCATTTGACATCTTTCTCAAATCCAAATATCATTTTGCCACCAAACTGTTGCATTCATGGTTTCGTAATTATCATGAAGGAAAAAAGAAAACAAAAATTTTCATGTCATAATAATGTTCATCTGATTGGTTCTTCAAAATCACAGAAGCAGCTAATCACACTCCAGTGATTACTTTCCAGGTTATGGCTCCCCGCTCTGTTTGCCTTCACTTATGAACTAGGCTAACAAATCACAGATATCCTTTTTTCCTCCTCCTTCATAAACATTAAGCTATCTACTAAAATATCAATAACTTAATTTGAAAATGAACACATAACCATGTGTGGATCATCCACTTTTTTACTTCTATTTATTCTTATTCTTGGGTTGCTAATATGGATATAAATGTTTTATACCATTAACTAGTTACCAATATTGAAGTTCCTTTGTCTAATAAACATATTCAACAATTATGCTCATACCATTTGGTAAGCAAAATTTGTAGCAATATGATAGAGACAGAAAGTTTAACTTGACTTACAGGGATATCTTGATCAATTCTTCTGCATAAAAAACTCTTGTAAGCTTCAGGACTAATTTTGGCAGCTTCAGATAGAATGAGGCCCTGGAGAAATCCTAAATGTCTCTCCCTCAATTCTGCATCTTGAATGACCTGAAAATATTTATCATGAAAAATGAAAATAAAAAGTGGGCCAATTCGCAATTCCCTGCACACAAAGGTTTAATCCAGCATGTTACCTAGTATGCTTCTGAATTTATCTCTCTTTTGGGACACAAAAAATGAAAAACTAATTTCTAATGTACCAAAATAATGTCTTCTTGCATGTTAGATAATGCTTAATTAAGAAAATATCTAAATGACACAGAATACACATTTATTACTGAAAAGGGGAGAGGCCAATGAACATTACATATGGTCACTTTTGAATGATAAGCAAATAACCAAAATTATGGTCTTATGCGAAATTTCAAGATGATTTGAAAGAGATGAAATATTCGTAAGGTATGTTTTTCAACACTACACGTATCCATGTTACGATGCAAGTCATGTATTAATTCATCACATAAAAAGTGAAAAAGCACTTAAAATGCAATTTCAGAATAGCAGCCACCACGATGACACCTCTAGACTGCCACATCTGGAGGCAATGGTCTCTGCTGTCACGAGAGCTCGCTTCAAGTCAGATGAATATATAGCAGAGATTTTTGGTTCCTTGGAGAGCCGATCAGCCAACTTAAAATAGGAAAAGAATATGCCAGAATTAGTATGAGAAAAGGCACATAAGAAAGATTCAAGTTTTCAGTATACCGAAACTGCTTGTTGTCTCCCAACTTCATTCAATTCAACATCAAGATGGCCCTATAAAAATTAAATATTAGATAAAATCAAGGAACGATATCAAAAAGTAACTTAAAAACAATAACTGTTGCACAGGTAAGAGTAAATTCAGAACTAATTAGACAATAATATAAAAAACCCCCGGTCCATTGAAACATACTGGTATAGAATAGATTGAGTTGATTCAAACATTGTAAAAATCAATTCATTATAATTTATACTATAACTCCCGCATCGTGCAAAAAACAACCATACACCTTGAGCTTACAAAAAGAGGGATTTGAACCATCTCTATAATCCACAAAAACAATGATATTGTATGATGCGCTAAGGCCCTAACTGTTGTATTTTATTGTAATTTTATAATTAGCAATATAAACGTCTCATTCATGTGCATTTTTTCATCATTACAATCTCAACCGATATAAAAAGAGAGGAAAAAAATAAATTCATGAAGGAAGACAGCTACTGTGGAGTGAATTTTCCATCAGCATGACATATATAGCTACCATTGTATATACATAGCTAACCTAAAAACCCCAAACTAAAAGGTTTGTTTTCCAACTCCAGCTGGAAATAAGAATTATAAAACATTGAACAGCGGAATTACCTGAATCCTTCCATCAGCATTCCACTCCGTTTCACCGTGACGCACAATAATAATCTCAGCATAATCAAAGCTGTAGAATCGGAGCTGCATTTAAATTAATGACACATTTCTAACTCAAATCCAAAACGAAACAACATTAATTGAACCTCAATTAAACCCGAAAAGCTAGGGATCATCCAAACACGGATTAAAACAAACCTGGAATCGGAAATGGAGGAGGACTGGGCCATTTTAATAAGGTGAGTTGGGCGACGAGTCGGAATGATGCGATTTAGCTCGCTAAGCTTGAAAATTGAGGTGCTATAGCTAGTTTCGCAGAGTTTGAAGCGTAGAGGGAATCTGATTGTAAAGCAAGGAAAAATAGAAGAAGAAAGCCGAGATGAATTTATAGGGCGCCAAATGTGCAGAAGGCAGTTGTTCATTGAGTTTCGTATTAAACTTGCTCATCTCGGGCAAATTTCAATTAAAATTGGATGCACTGATTACATTACCGGTATGGTTGGGCCTCTCCGACTTTGGGCTCATCAGGCCCATCTAATACATTCCAAATCTTCGGAGAATAGCTCCCAACATTTTAAAATAATAATGTTTACCTTTCTCCATTTAATATTTTTAAAAAATCATTAATATATTAAAATGGATTATTAATTTAAATTTCTCTTTTAATTAATCCAGAATCAAATAAAATTAGAGAAAAAGTATATAAGTAATCTGAAATTACATATAAAATGATATAAAATGAAAATGTTAAAGTGTCTTATATTTTGGAACAAAAAAATTATACAACAATAATCCTATTTTATAAAGACTTTTATTTGGATTTGGCTTATGGGTACAAAATTTATATTTTATTCATGTTTTTATATTTGACTATTTACAATAAGTTTTTAAATTTCTTATATGCCTTTTCCCACAATTTTTATTCTATCTTTTTTTGTTTATATTGTTTAGCTAGATATCTCTCTCCCACTTATTATAATTTAATAAAATCATATGTTAACCTCTCAAACTTTTTACATTTTTTGACATGGTTCTTTGAATATTTTTCCCTTTGAAATGATATTGACATAAATATATTTTCACCGAGTTAAGATAGATTTAGGGTTGTTGCATTAGATGGTATCAATATATATAGCAAAATATATTTTTTATGAAGTAAATACAAGTAAAATGTTAATGTATGTGTAATGTATAGCTAGGACTATAAAAGAACAGAGGTACTCGTAAATAGCTCGATGTTTTGTCTCGGTTAAAGCTCATTCGAGCTCGATTCATTAGTAAGTGTGCTTGATCGTGAACAAAAATTTGGTTTGTTTCAAGAAACGAACAAAGCTTGAACAGTGAAATACTCGACTTGAAAGCTCATGAACATTCTCAATAAGCGATTTTCTAACATATTCGAGAACTACTCTTGAATAAGCTCGATAATAGGGCTCGTGAACATGTCAAGAAATAAAAATATTATATTTGTCATAAAAATTATAAGTATATTAAGAAAAATAAATTTGCATATACTTGTAAAATTTAAGTACTTTTAAGAAATTAAGTAAATTATAAATACATACACTTTGATTCACGAAGTCAAACGTAATTTTAAGTTGAAAACTCAGCTTGAGCTTGTAATATGTTCACCCAAAGTTCGATGAACAAAACTCGATTTAAACAAAGGTGGAGTTAAGCCCGAACTTTGCTCGGTTTCGGCTTGAACTCGGGACCAAACTCTATTTAGATAAAATTCAATTAAAATTTAAACAAACAAAGCTCTAACAATCGACTCCTCTCGTTTACGGCCTAAGCATAGCTAAGATATAGACAACTTATAATCTGTGTTTTGTTATATTTATATAAAAAAAATTAAAAGAACTCCAATTCGTGCAACTATGTCTACCTCCGTTGTTCACTAATCATTAGACCTGTTCGTCGGGTGGGCCGGGTCAAGTTCGAGCTGAGAATGGCGGGCTTTTTACAAAAACGTTAATCCAAGCCCGTACTTTAAAACTTCGGGCTCGGACCGGACTTGGATCGGGCTAACAAGGTCATTCCCAAGCCTGATCTAAGCTCATGAATATTTTTTTGTTATAATATTTTTTCTAAATTAATAAATATAAAAAAAGTCAAAATATGTTTAAATTTTAAATATGATTGCATTGGTTACATAAAAACTTTAATATTTAATAACATGTATTGTAATCAAGTATAAAAATTTAATAGGATAAAATATAAAATTTTCGAATAATTATAAATTTAACGTATAAATATATACTAAATAAATAAAAATATCTGTTGGACCGGGCTTGTGCATTTATATAAAAATCAAACCCGATCCACAAATCTTCGAGCTCGAACTTAGATCGGGCTTTCCACAAATCTTCGAGCTCGAACTTAGATCGGGCTTTCTCAAAAAAAGGAATGTCCAGACCTGACTCATTGAAGCCCAGCCCACGGCGAAAGGCAGGGACTTGGTGCAGCCTGCGTCCCCGAATGTTGTAGCTCCTTCATCCATTGGTAAGAAAGTGTAGAACTTTAGAACTCCTAACATATACCTGGATTTTTATTCAACAAAGGGTCCCCTGAAATCATTTTCTTATGACCAAAGGGTCTCCCTTTCGTGGCGGGTAGCATAAATAAAGGCCGAAATTCCCAGCACCACGCCCGTTTCATTAACTGACCGTATTGCTAGAGTATATTCAGGTGAACTGAAAATTCCACTATGATGATTATTTGTATTATTTTCTGTCTTTGTTATTCTGAAGGAAAAGCTACTGGTTACCAGTATCCCGTGCTTATTCTTTATTTGAATCATGATGATTAAGTTTTTCGTTTTGAGCTTGTGTTGCAGAATCTATCTGCAAAATATGAGTAAGAGGCCACCGCCTGATCCTGTGGCAATATTTAGAGGCCATCGTGCCTCTGTAATGGATGCTTGTTTCCATCCATCTAGACCTATTTTATTCACTGGGTATTAATTTGTCCGTGTTAGTTGGAAATCAAGTTTTGAGCTTCGAATTTGAATCAAGATGTTCAAATGCTGTAGGTCATCAGATGGTGAGCTGCGAATTTGGGATGTAGTTCAGCATCGAACAATATCATCTGCCTGGTATCAAAGTCTAATTACCTTTACATAGTTTTAATCTGATTGTTTAGGTTTGTGTAGTTTTGATTTTTTTATGTAATTATTGAAGGGTGCATAGTGCAGCTCATGGGATAATATCCGTAGCCAGTTGTAATTTATCTGGTACTCACAAAATTATCAGGTACTTTTTACATTTGACATTGTTGATCTTTTTGCAAGAACTTTTACCGTGGTTCAATCTATTCGTTCACGATTTTTTCTTTCATTCTCGCGTCGCGTGTATTGTGTAGCCAGGGTAAGGATGGAACTGTTAAGCTCTGGGATATGCAAGAAGGAGGTTTGTCCAGGTTTTAAGCCAAAGCTGGATAAGAATTTTGTTTGTCTTGAGCATAAATGATGAACAACATCATTGGCACGATCTAGATGCCCCGGTTAAACTTTTCTTGTTTGGTGCTAATTAATAAAGCGTTTACCATTGCAAATTTGTCGTTTAATAATACACCTGTTTTGCTCTTGTCCACCTAACTATTTGTTTCTAAGATTTGTTTGCTTCAATAAATCACAAAGTTGGATACAGCTTTCTTGTTGTTAATTTTCGTTTCTTTTCTTTTTGGCAGGCTTCCAGAGGTAACAATTGAGACACATTCATATTATTTCTGTAAGCTTTCTTTGGTGAAAAAACCCAATGCAAGCTCAAGGCAAGACAAAGGGTCAAGTGATCAACATCAGAAGGAAACTGCTGAGACTGTTACCGCAAATACTTTTAACTACAGAGAAGGAAAGACAAAAGATTCTGAGATGTGTTCAAGTACCCCTGAAGGTATGCCTTGGAATTCGATTAATGTGTTGGTGTGAATCTTATTATGTTACCAAAATGATTAAAGTCTAATTCTGATGGACTTGATACTATTAAGTGATAGATAAGGTTCTCAGATTTGTATATTTCAAGACCTTTTTGCAAATAGTTAAATTAAAGTTACTAGAATATGCATACTTGATTGATTTTGTAGGTGTAGGTGTCTTAAATGTGCTATTATTTGCTTTGTTTGAGCGAAGCTGGCTTTGGGATGTTACCTATAAAAATCTGGAGGAAAACTCTAAAAAGCAGACTTATCACCTACAAAAAGTGAATAGTTTTTCTGTTATTACTTTCTGCTATTGATTCTTAGTAATCTGAGTTTCCCTTGAGACAGCCATGCGGTTACTTTATCTCGTATTTGCTTTGTAGAGTTTGCTAGCAATTCTTTCATCGTTATGTTGTGCAGCATTGCCTTCTGAATATTGACAGATTATTATTTTCTCAGAAAATAACAATATTGAAGGTCCAAAATGCGTTGCTATGGCAGGGGAAAAATCTTATGAGGTAAGCATGTGTGCTTAGACTATTTTGTTTAGTTGTTTCTTTTCTTTCCTTTTTTAGTATTTGGGATTTAGTTGCTTATAATTTCAGTTTGAATGAAAGGTTGAGATATGGGATCTTAATGCTGCAGAAAGGATTTCTCTATTAACTGAAAATATCTCCAGCGGCTCATCGTTTACTTCTTCACAAAAAAGAGGTTGGAAATGACATAAAAATTCAATTGCTCTGGGAGATATTTTTGACATAAAATTGGAAGCACATCAACTTCAAATTCGTAACAAAGTTTTTTATTTCCAGGGATGTGCATGGCTGTTCAAGCATTTATACCATTGGAATCGCAGGGATTCCTACATGTTTTGGCGGGGTATATATTCTTCATTTCTTCTTATAAGCTGGCTACATTATAATTTGATGATGCTGGGATGTGAATTATGTTTTGTAACCTTTGATATTATAACCTCATCCAAATTAGGTTGTAGGGTTTCTGTTGTTCATGCTCTCCATTAGTTTTGGAAATGTGTTATTTTAATGCTTTCCATTTTAAAGGGCTAGAAGGGACATTTGATTAGTAGAAAGAACTTGTGGAGTTTCTATTTCTTCTCTTGTACGAATCTTCGGCATGTGACTAAACATTGTCATCACTCTTTTCTTAATTTGATAATTTGTTTTTGTGTATCTGTACGCTGGCTTATTTTGTATTAGTCTCTATGAAATGCTCACCTGGCACATTAGAAAGGGAGTGCAACATAGCCTCTAGTGTAGACATTAATTTCATCCCCTTCAGGTTCTTTATGTTCCGAATCATAGTTGAGTACTATTTTGGTCTAATGAGCTGAGATGAATAGATTGTCAAAGTATACTCAATTTCTAAGTGTAATTTCTGCTTCTTTTTCTGGTGTGGTAGTTATGAGGATGGTTCTATGCTGTTATGGGACATGCGAAACCCAGGAATTCCTCTAACTTACGTGAAGTTTCATACAGAGCCAGGTAAGATTGTTTGTTGTTCTTTTCTACATCATGGAAAGTTGATTACTCGAGTTTTCTATTTGCAGTTCTAAGCCTGTGCATTGATGGATTATGCATGGGAGGTATCTCTGGAGCTGCTGACAACAAAATTGTGTTATTTAGTTTGGATCCTTCTATGGTAAATTAAATTAATTATTTAACGTGAACATCTTTTGTTTGAATAGCCTTTGCTACTTGGTTGCTTTTGAAAGTTGGGAATACCGAGATTATATTGTGTGCAGTAAAATTAAATCCATCTTTTTTTTTGTGCTTTGCATCCCTTGCACTTGTGTTTCCTTAATTGCGGAAACTTGTTTTTGTTATTTTCTTTTTTCCTGCTGTTATTGTTTTAGATTGTGCTGAAATTATGTATTGCTTGACATAGGGTTCATGTGTGGCCAAGAAAGAGATTAGCTTGGAGCGGCCTGGTATTTCAGCCACATCTATTCGAGCAGATGGAAAAATTGCTGCAACTGCTGGTTGGGATCACAGGTTGGTTCAATCACTTCGAATCTGACCGAGCTTTGTTTTTTTTATTTCTTTCCATATTTTGTGTGCGGTCTTAATCAAATGTATCAGACTTCAATATGATTTTATCATCTTCTGAGTCTCATAGGAGGTTTAAACTCTAGACAATTTTGAAGCTTTCGATAAAAAGAGAGTTTTAACACACATGAAATCGAAGAAGTAAAAAAAAAACTCAGCTCTAACAAACTCTAGTCTCCAGTTTGACTTTACCTTCTTGGAAACCACAATTTTGTAGGAACTTCATGGATCGGTAGTGCGTATAAAGTTCTCTACTAAATCGATAACTTGTTTGGAAGTTGTATATTTGAATTCCTGAAGGCTATGGTTTATCTCATTACTCATTTTCTTTATATGACAGGGTGAGGGTATATAATTATCGCAAAGGCAATGCCTTGGCAGTCCTGAAATATCACCATGCCACGGTAACTTATTATCCTTGAGCCTAGTCAACTAGTCATTGTTCCGTTTATTTTATTAAAGCTAGATCAATACAAAAATGTTTTTTCTTTCATTTGTTCATTTGGTTGCAGTGTAATGCTGTCGCATATTCATCTGATTGTAAGCTAATGGCCTCTGCCTCAGAAGACACTACAGTTGCTCTTTGGGAACTCTATCCTCCTCAAACTTGAACAGCGCATCTCATGATTCATACTTTTAAATTAATAGTACATCTGGCGATTCATCTATTATAATTCAAGTACGAAGCTTTTCGTCTCGAGCTTCAGCAGATTTTTCACTGATCATTTAAGTTTAATTATCAAAGGATTCTTCTAATGAAAATGATGCAGAAGACTTCATATATTATTTAATATTAGCATCAAATAGATTCTTAACTTCTACTAGTACTTTTTTTTATAGCAGTACAACAGAGTGTTCACTGGCATGAATTTACAATCAGAGAACACTCAATGACTCTAGTTTGGCACCCTACAGTTCTTCCTAATCTGGCCAGATTGCCCAGTTAAAACTCCAATGCCACCCATCTTGACCATCGAAGCAGAAAAATCTCTCGAGAACAAGTAAGGATACTTGCTGTAGTAACTAACCATATTGGCAGCGGCGTTGTCCCCCATGAGAGCTTGGTCAGACTGGAGCAGCCCCGAATTGTTCAAAAGAAGCTTGTAGTAAACGTTATCAAAGCGGGCAGAAGAAGAATCCAGCGGTGCCAATATGGTATCGGAGTCTGCCTGGTTCGGGCACACGCTTTGCAGACTTTGTAGCATCGATGTGTCTAACGCCGGGTCAGGTTTCCCTGTGCCACTAAAGTCGAACAATCTCGGCTTGAACGTGAAACACTGCGCAAATCCAAGCGTGTGCCCACCCGAGAGGACAACAACGTCTTTTAATTCAAGGCCTTTCGAAGTGAACTTCGCGGTGATGTTTTGTAAGGACTCAAAGGGCGATGGAAGCTGTTGATCAGCGTCGTCTTTGCTAGATGTTGTCCCGTCTCTTCGGCCCAGTGGAACGTTCCAAAATGCTCCTCCGCTCTGTAGGAAAGACGAGAAAAAAAAATTTTATATCGAAAAGGGAATCCCGTAAATCAAAATTTGATGATACAAAAAAGAGATGCTTACGAGATAAACAGCCTCCCTAGCAGCAAGAGTTAGTAAGTCAGCACAAGAAACTGTGGTGGGGCAGAATTTCTCTAAATTGGACTTAATATTGTCAATGACTTCGAACCCTCTAGCTGAATTTCGGTTAGCCAATCCATTTTTCTCTCCATTTTCACCGTCAAGCAGCACTGATCCATCGCATCCCTGTAACGAAGCACAAAAAGATTCTGATGTCAGTGTTGGAAACTAAAAAGTTAGAATCTTTTTTACCATTTTTTGTTACAAAGTGAAAAAGGATGGAAACTTTATTACATTAACAAAGCAATCATGGAAGTGAAGTCTCAAAAGAGAGGCAGCCATTCTAGTATCATTTGACATAGCAGCCCAAACTCCGTAACGGACTATTTTTGTAAGGTTAGGACAAGTATCATCGTAGAACTTATAGTCAAGTTGGCAGAGCACAAGGGGATTTAGGAACAGAATGCAGAAAAATATGTACACTAGTTGCATTTTGCTGGACCTGTTTGGTAATAGATTGATGAAAGGCACAGAAACAAGTTTATTTATACACCTAAAAAAGTAGCATTTTTTATTAGATATATTACCGAAGTTTTGAGATAGCCACCCAAAATGTCCTTATCAATGAATTTGGTACTTTCCCATAGTTTTAGTTAATGGACGAATAAGTTCAACAAACCCCACTATACAGGAAGATAAATAATAGAAAGACATCCTGAAGTTTCAGGATATTCTACCATCTGAACTTAGCAAAAAAAAAGGGTCCTTTTATTTCAATGTAAAAAAGTCGTCAAGTCAGCTTTAAGGGTTTTTAAGAGTGACAATTGGTGAACTAGGTTAAATTCTAGGAAAATGAATGTATTTGGAACAAAAGAAAAGTAGGTTTTTTAAAGAAAATATATGTTAAGAGTCAGTTTGAGATTGTTTTCTAAACTTCACAAAAGTTTATATCACAAACTTTTCCTAATCCAAATTAATCTTAAAATGGCTATAAGTGTCACATGATGCATTCATCTAGAAATGAAATATAGTAGTGTTTTTTATACTCTCTTGGTTGACTTTAACTCTTTTTAAGTGAAGACAAATTGCACTTGGAGGTAGAGACTTTTTTCATGACAAATTGCACTTGAACACTGACGCTAATGCATAATTAATGTTAGAAAACTAATAATTGAATAGTGTATAGTGGAAGACATGCAAGATTACATAATGGGATTTGGTAAAATGACATGGATCCATCATAGACTTAGAGCATTTTGATGGTAAGAGTTTTTTTTATATCAAATCGTATATTCTATTCATTAGTGTTTGAGTGTGCGAGTCTTGATCCAAAATGTCTTAGCCCACTTTGGCTAGATACTTATATTCTATTCATTGTTATAATGTGACACTTTTTAAGCACTAGTCTTTTTCATATCATTTACACAATTGCAACTTGACGTCTTTTTTTATCTCTTGCTACTTGAATTTGGCTCGGGTCTCATATTTGTTGTCTCCCTTTTTTTCATTCCTCGGACTCGTGATCTTTTTACATTTTCTGATTATGCTAGCAATATATGAATTCTTGTCGTTTGATGGTCGTCATAAGAAGAGTATACACAAATCACCATCAACTTTACTATTCATTTCTTGAGCATCTTGTTTTGTTTGTTTAAGGTTGAAGTGTTTAGTTTTAAGCATTTGGAGTTCCTAGTTTCAATTATATTCATAAAATTTAGGCTAAATGCATCAAGACCCCCTAAAATTGGTTCAAAAACCGGATGCCAATCTCAATTTTTAAAAGGATTAGTTACCTCATAATTTGGCAAAAAGGATCAGTTATTCCCCCTTAGCTTGGCAAAGATACACCAGTTTTGCCCTCTCAATGTCACGTGTCAACTTCTAAATAAAGAAAGAAAAATCAGAAAATTGACATCTTTGAAAAATTAAACCAATCATATTCTGACACGTGGCATTGGGAGGTTAACTGGTGCATTTTTATCAAGTTAAGGGAATAACTGGTCCTTTTGAAAATTAAGGGTGACATCCGGTTTTCAGAGCGAACTTTAAAGGGGCTTGATGTATTAGGCTTAAAATTTATAATACATATGTTGTTTTCTTATGTAAAGATGCTAGTTAATAGAACCTGAAATTAGCAGCTCAGAAGGAAATTAAATTTAAAATAAAAGGTGGGATGTAACTGCATATTTTACTTATGGATTTAAATTCTCTGCAATCAAAAGATGAACTGGAGAGTAATGTTGTGGAATTGACCAAAATAAAACAAATTTTAGCATGAAGTTCAAGAGGCAATATATGAGTGAATCTTTAACTAAGCCCACATTTTTTGTTCCAAATATTTCTTTCCTACAATCTACTAACACATTTGGACTCCATAAAAATGGAGAAAAGAATATAGTCCTGGTAAATATACATACATACATGCAATACAAGTGAACTAACTTCCTGTATTTGTTGAAGCTCTAAACGAGTTAAATGGTACACTAAGCCTGCTACTCTATAAAGTCCTCACCCCAACATAACGTGGCAATTTCCAGCCGCCATTAATCGAATTACTCAGTTTCCTAACCTTTCAAGTTATGTTGTTAGTGTGGCCCTAGACTACCGAATCGAGGTACTTCAAATTCCAAGCTCCAATAATTGACATGATTCTTGTTTGTTTCTAGAGAGTTAGAAGAACCTCAAGAGTTGAGAGTGAGCATGATACTAACAGGAGGAGGCCACCATTTGTGCCTAAGTTGAAAGTCTTGCTAAGATGATGTCACTTACTCTTGCTGAAGTCCTGAAGCTGCAACATCAATATAACATAATATATTTTACAAGCCATGGTCTGGAAATAGATAGACATGACACATATGCACATATAAAATAAACTCCTACTCTTACCT
>CATIWQ010471532.1:0-24055 GCA_949673415.1 Euphorbia schlechtendalii | reverse complement strand
GTATCTTGTTTTTTCCTACCTAAAACGAGAGAACCAAAACCCGTGCCCTCTAATACTTCAATCAATGATCTTCCATTAGATATACTTCAACAAATCCTCTTCAAAATTCCTGCTAAACAACTCCATAGGAACAAAACCGTTTGCAAACTCTGGTCGTCGCTAATATCTAGTCCTTCTTTTACTTCCGAATTCTTGCTTACAAGTAAGCCTTTTTCTTCTTATTCCTTGTATCTAATGTCTCATAATTCAACGAATTGCTATCATAGTCAACATCTTACCTACGAGGCTGAGTCTTGGTCTGAACCCGAAATTTCCTTCGAGTTTCTTCCTCAACGTCCGAAAGATCGTGTTTATTGCTTAGCTTCAAGTAATGGGCTGCTATTATGCACCAAAACAAGCTATAGTTGCCACTGCCTTTACTATGTCTGCAATCCAACAACGAAGCAATGGGTTTCTCTCCCTTCCCCTCCCACTTGCAAGAAGTTCGTATTATCAGGACTTGCTTGCATCCCAAGTCATGAATTTGACGATGGTGTAACTCGTTTCAAGGTGGTTCGGATTGCTAGCGCTTCCACGATAAATTCGAAGGTTTTGGATATGGAAATATTCAGTTCCTCAACTAGCAAATGGAAGGTGGTAAAGATAAGATTCGACAGTCCAGTTGTTTTCGACTCTAGGGTTAACGCTGTTGAATTTCGGGGAATTTTGCACTGGGAAAGTCGAATAAGCAACCTCGTTATTGCGTTCAACCCGATTACTAATATTTGTCAGCGGTTTTGTCTACCTGGAAGCTATAATGTTGATGTTACTCACAAACTGGGAGTTTGCCAAGATCATCTATGCTACGTACAGATTGATTTCACGCAAAAGTCGAATAATCCTTGTACTGTTTGGCGATGCGACGAGTTCGAAGGAAAATATATCTGGAACGTTAACTGCCAACTCAATGTGTACAACTTGGCTTTCGGACAGATAAGAAGTCAGTTTAGAGTGCAATGGAAAGTGTTAGGCATAGACCCTGTTGACTGCAATGTCTTGTATGTTTGCTTACAACATGGCGGCATAATTTTGGGCCCAAGTTTCATTTACTCGGTCGATTTAGCGAAAAGAAAGATGATTATGGTATGTAGACTTCAAACACGTGCGATCAATGATTATGTTGTACGCAGTTTGATGTTTGTTCAACCGAGCTGGCCGACGGAACTCCCTAGGTTGCCGCCTCTCTCCGCCGGTGATAATCTATATAAAGGTAATCATCCTCCTATCTCATGTCAGTCATGTTGATGTGCAGATAATTCCTTGTTGATAGCTTCCTTCTAGTCATTTTAATTAGAAATTTTTTTTACAGTAATTTCATATTGACACCAGTTGTTTGACACCCGTTGACACCATGCAATCTCCACCATCTATTTTGTTTTCGTCTTATGGTGGAGATGTCAAACAAGCTGGTGTCAATATAGAATTGACGATTTTTTTATATGTAATGTGATTTGATAATTCTTAAACAATAAACCAAATCTTATGTTTAAATTTATGTTGATTTCTATTATGTTACACGTGTGTTTGGTGTGATTTCATATTAATTTACATTATTAGAGAATTTTTCGTTTAGTTTAACAAGAAATTCTAGCATGTAATTTATAGTTCTACATGAACAGCAGTGTTGGATAAATGTTACATCTTTATAATTGATTATGCCATCATGATGGCCACGTTATCGTTCTATAATCACATTTTTTTAAAATTATAATAAATATACGACTTTGTTTAATCATGTAAATAAAATTGTGACTTTACGAAATAAACCAAACCATGTTAACTATATTTGAGTATTGGTACATACAAAATAAATGATTTCGATTGAAGTTTTTTTAAATTTATTTTAAATTTATTCTAGCGTAAATAAGTGATGTTGAAAAATATCTTAGTTATTTGCCTGGCATCAAACTAGTATGTAGTGTGGTTAAGTTTATCTTCTTCTATTGGCATATATGCAGCCGTAATCTTAGACTGAGCATTATTGTCAAATATTAAAATAGTTTTATTTTTCTAAGCATGTGGATGATTATTTAACCCTTTAGTTCCATAAATCATATATTAAATGTTAAAAATGGCTTGCAAACGCGTAAATGCACTGGAGATATCTTTGACCTTTTTTGGTGTTTAATTTTTAAAAATATAGAGTTTGGTTTTATTCGACAAAAGAAGTATAACCTATTAAAATCTTGAAATTTAATTTCATTTTGGAACATAATTAATTCAAAGGATACATTATTTGGTCCACACATTGCACGTGCTTTGGCTATAGCTCTCACAATAAAATAATTTAAGAAATTAAATGTGATACGAACTAAATAAAATAATAAATTTAAAGGATCATGTATCTAAAGAAAATTACGTAAATAAAAGTTGTTGAGTACTCTATACGATGGTCTACAGATATAAAGATGAATTACACGTTCAAATTTTTTTTTGTTGTGAGCAATTATTTGGTGGTACATTCAAAAAGTTTTGGTGCGAAATATTCCAAATTTATTTTAATTTGTATTATTTCTGTTCTTTTTACATATCATGCGTTTGTATACACTATGACCTTGTTTTAGCAAGGGCGGTGATATTCACACTTACCGTCTTTATATTTTTTAATATATCCTTTATAATTATTTATTAAAAAATAAGTAATGTTATTCATCTCCCTTTTTTATATTTACCGTCCCCGAAATTATTTATTTGCCTCTATATTGACTTATTAAACAAATTATATTTCATACAAATAATTTTATAATAGAAAATTAAAAAAAACTAAATCAATTATTATAATTATGAGTAATACAAATACAATTGCAAATTAAGAACTAAATTGATAACAAAATTGTATTCGTTGAGCTTTGTATTATATCGATTTTGATAAAAACCACCAATTTTCATCGTATGCTATCATACATGTACTTTTCTCATTCATTACACTCAAATTTACCTCTGAAACCACGTTGTTTGTATTGAGAGAATTGAAAAATAAGTAATGTTATTCACCTCCCTTTTTTATATTTACCGTCCCCGAAATTATTTATTTGCCTCTATATTGACTTATTAAACAAATTATATTTCATACAAATAATTTTATAATAGAAAATTAAAAAAAAACTAAATCAATTATTATAATTATGAGTAATACAAATACAATTGCAAATGAAGAACTAAATTGATAAAAAAATTGTATTCGTTGAGCTTTGTATTATATCGATTTTGGTAAAAACCACCAATTTTCATCGTATGCTATCGTACATATACTTTTCTCATTCATTACACTCAAATTTATCTCTGAAATCACATTGTTTGTATTGGGAGAATTGAAAAATTGCATATAAATTTAAACGTACAAAATAAGGGTAGAAACTTGAATAACAAATAACATAATCATGTTTCGGCTGATGGTGCACAAAAAGCATAATTTTGTTGGATATTATTTTTGTTTTAGAATTCTTTAAATTTTCCTTTTTTAATAATAGTAATAAGTTATTTAATTGATCATTAGTATTTGTATTTTGTAATTATTACTATATAAATTTTTATTTAAATTATTTTTTATTATTTTAATTTAAAATAAAATAAAATTTAGAATTTTTCATTAACAAGGACATTTCGTAATCATACGATGTATATATAACATTAATTTTATTGATCATAAGGACATTTTAATCATAATGGAGGGGTGGTAAGTGTAAAAATGAGGTGACAAGTAACAATCCAGTTTAGTAATCATACTTTTTATGCCTAATGCATCGGGAGGTTCTCCAAGTTATTCTAAATAGCTCATCCCTGAACTTTGGAAAGACTTCGTAGCTTCCTTGTCTTTAAAAAATGTATGAATAACTCCTTGTACATGTCAAATTTTAGTTAGTTTGACTTTACAAAAATGTTATTTTTTATTTTATCTCTCTAATCAGAAACTAACAAGTGACACTCACGGAGTAAAGTGGTCACTTTAAAAATTCAGGAGGCAGCAGGTTTTTTAAGTTAACTTGTGAAATTTCTCATGCATTAAACCTACTTTTTATCTAAATATCTAAAATAATATATGATTGTGGATGAAAATTAACCTTATATACATATCTTGCCTTATAATTGGTCTAAAAATGATTTAATGCTATCTATATAATTGTAACCATAACTTAAAGGCGGTAGAAAAGTTGTTATTTTGTGAAAAAATGTCGTTTTTAGGGCACATATCACACAAGATAAATTTCTCGGTATTTGCAACTACAAGATGCATTGTAGATAATCACTCTAATGTTTTAATTGGTCTTTCTTTTTAAATTAGTTTCTTTATCATGTTTTAACATGTTCTGGATTAAAGCTTGTTCTTTGTGCTTCCTTTTTATTTTTAAATTTTATTTATTGTATTTTTCTTGAACTCATATTTCCGACCTCAACTTTCATTAAAAAATTCCTTTTTGAAAACTATGTGAATGAAATTAATTTTATGTACATAAACATCATGTTAATAATTACAGTGAAAAAACATGTACACACAAATATAATGATTTCAGATAATTTAGCAAAAGCAATAAGTAGAAAACATAAATTATAGCTCATAAAAAAATTAGAGTATTCGATTATTCAGATATATTATAACGTTTAATCAATAACTAGGTGCTGAATTATCTACATCGTGATCGCTTCGAAATTTTCAGAAATTAATGGTCCAACTTATAACTTTCTACCATTTTTTTGGACATATTTTAATATTTATTTTATTTTGAAGATAAAATAAAATCACAATGCAAATAGACCGTCTTTCCAAAAGCACAGAGGCCCATCCATTACTACCAAACTCCAAAAAAGTCGTTTTAATTGCTTTACAATCGTATTATTACATAATAACTGATACTTATATAGATGAACATGTTAATTTAGGATGCATTATTAAGATTTTCCAGTTATTTTTTCATTTATCATGTGATTGAATATATAGCTTCTATTTTGGTCGTATTAGACATAAATTTGATATATTTTTACTGTATATGCTAAGAAGCACACCACAAGTTATTATTTTTAAGAAACGTCAGGAAAATTTAATATTAATTAAATTTATCAAACCAATACTTTGCATTTAATTTGATGTGAAAATAAAGTTGAATCTACTTAATAAAAATTACTCCCTCCTATTTCTAATATTTGTCATTTTACACTTTAGACTTTGATTCCTAATATTTATCATTTTAAAATATCAATACACTTTTTAACAAGATTTTCCTAATTTATCTTTGCATTAATTAGGAAAGAAATTAAGTGTAGATTAATTTATAAGTTGGTAATTAAAAAGAGAGAGAATTTTATTATAAAGTAAAAGAATTAAAGTAATCATTTTATAATGCATTTAATATCTTATTAATTTTAATAAAAATTTTAAAATGATAAATATTAAATATCAGATATGGAGTAGAATAATCTCACAATAATAAATAGTCCAATATAATAAGAATAAAGTAAAAGTCCTTATTTAAAGAAACATAAATATGCTTGGCTTTGTATTGAAGCTCTGAAATCAGCTACCCTATATTTTTTTAAAAAAGCTAACAGCATAAAATTAAAAATCCAAACAAAGCCCACAAATTTCTCTCTGTTTTACCTGTCTTCTTCCCCTCTTCTCTCTGCCAAAACAGAAAACCATTAACAGATATATCAAACTCATTCAATTTTAGCTTTTTCTGAACTGCCTTTTTTCCTTCATCAGCTGCCACCGCCCTCCTCCCCCTTTACCACCGCCATTTTCTTGTCTTTTCCGCCTCCGATCATCATCTTCTGCAATCCCCATTGGTTTTGTCTTTTTGTGTTCTCCAGCTTATAATAACGGTTAGGGTTGCTTCTTTCTTCTTTTCCTGTTGGCTTTTCTTTGAAGTTTTAATCTTTGAGAATAAAGGAATCGTCTCCTTTCAAGTTTGCTTTTCGATTTTTCATCGTTTCTGTTCCCATAAATTGTATGGTCCAGATTATCGGGATTTCGATATATCAAACCCTAAATTGCTTCAATTTTTTCAAATTCTTTGCGATTTGTGAGTTGGGTCGATGGCCGGATTCGAAAACAACATGGAATTCAAGGGTAATTCAAAATCCAACGCGATGGGTTCTTCTTTATTCAGCCGTTCTTTCACATTCCGTTCATCCCCAAAAACTTCCGCCAGAGATTATGTGAATCCCCCTTCTAGATTCTACAGTTCCCTAGAATCAATGAAGGGTAAGGTCAAAAAGCTTTGCAATGTCTTCGAACCCTCAAAACCAGCCAAATCAATCACCAATGAACAACCACATTCCCAACTTTTGCTTCAATCCAACAAGCTCAAAACTGCGAAATCAATGGGGCCCGAATACAACAGGTACCCTTTCAGCGAAATTCGATTGCCCGGCACAGAGGATAGAATTGTGGTTTATCTAACGAGTTTGAGAGGGATTCGAAGGACATTCGAGGATTGCTACGCAGTCAGGATGATTTTCCGGGGTTTTAGGGTGTGGATCGATGAGAGAGATGTTTCAATGGATTCGGCCTATAAGAAGGAATTGCAGAGTGTTTTGGAGGAGAAACATGTGAGCTTACCGCAAGTGTTTATGAAGGGGAAGCACATGGGTGGAGCTGAGGTGATTAACCAAATGTACGAAAATGGCGAGCTGGCGAAAATTCTCGAGAAGTTTCCGAAAAGGGAATCGGTGCGTGTATGTGAAGGGTGCGGGGATGCAAGATTTGTGCCTTGTGGGAACTGTAGTGGCAGCCGGAAAATCTTTGATGAAGATGAAGAGGTGCTTAAACGATGCTTGGAATGCAACGAAAACGGGTTAATTCGCTGCCCTGATTGTTGTTCATGATTCATGTTTGAATGTGGATAATGTTGTTTACTACTGATGAGTTCAAATGTTGTGTTTGGATTCATTAGTTTATGTTCTTTTGTTTTTCATTTTCGGATGATGATAATAATGATTTTCGTTCTGTATTGTGAAAGCACTGAAGTGAATTTGGTGTTTATGCTAGTATTTTCGTTACAAGGGAGAAAGTATCTTCCTTTTGCAATGTAAATATTTAGTACTAATAATATAATGCAACCCGGGTTGCTAATGAATGTAATGAGAAGGGTGTCTTTTTTTAATTTCCCTAAGTTTTTCTTTCACTGTCTATTCTATACTTTACAATTGTTTCTGTTGCTTTCTTCATGCTTATATTGCCAAACTTGAAGCTCATACCACTGTGAATTCTCATTTACTGTGACTTATTGGCCGATTAGGTACTGTTTTGATGACCCCTATTCGAACTCGAGACTCGGCTTTTCGACTTAACACGCTTACTATCCGGCTTTAAAGAGTTGGGTTTTCATAAATAGTGTTGTAAATTCATGATGTTACAAGTTACAATGGCCTCCCAAGTAAAAACCAACTACATTATATGCAATTTTTTTTTTTTTAAGAATTAGGAAACATTTTAAGTTTTTGAGGTTTCTGGGATTCGAAGCCAGAACCCCCAGCTTCTTTCTCTACTTTGTGAGAAAGCTATGACCACTAGAGCAGGTGTATTTAATGATTCACACAATTCAACTTGTCGAGTCTTTAAATCAAATTCAATTATTTTTTGGGGAGATTAACTTTTTATTCTAGCATGTTTGCGTTTGTTTATTTAATTTTTAAATGAACACGAGCCAAGCTCGAATTCGAGTTCAAAATTCTGTTTGTTTTCGGCTCGTTTAAATGTTCATTTGTTATCGAGTTGCTTACGACCAGCTCATTTATTTTGTTCGTAAACTGTTTGTTAATTTGTTCATTAACAAGCTCGTTTATTTTTATTCACAAATAAATTTATTAAGATTAGATATCATTCAAAGATTGAAATTAAATTAAAAACATAGCATTTTGAGCCTGTGTGATTGTGAATGACGAAGCACTATAGCAAAAGGCCATCAAAATTAACTTAGCAGTTATCAATTAATCAGTTTATAAAAAATTTATTTTATATCATGTTGAAAATTAATCGAGCTAGTTCACGAACATTTGTCGAGCCTCTAATCGAGTTTGTTCGCGAGTTAACAAGCCGAGTTGTGGCTTTTTCATATTCGGCTCGTTTAATATCCAAATCCAAAATCATGTTCACGAACTGTTCATTTATTAATTGAGTTGAATCGATTTGTTACCAAACCGAACACGAGCTATTTACCAACCGCAAGTAAAAACCAGCTAAGTTATTTGCAATTTTGGATAAGTTCTTTTTGTTGGATCTTTAATTTAAATTCAATTATTTTTTGGGGAGATTAACCTTTGATGAGCTGGTTATTTCCATAGTAATTAAATTGTTAAATTATTTTTATAGTTGTCTGTACTGGCTTGCCAAATAAACGAAATTATTTTGGGAGGTACATCAAATCTATGGTTTCATATATGGATATTAAAACGTTATTTAATTAAAAAAAAAATTTAAAATTGAGAGTTATTCAAAAACGGAGCATTTTTTTTTTTTTTGGCAAATTTGGATAAAACCACCAAATCGAAAGTCCTTTAAGTCTCTATCAATGGATGGAGACATAAACAATTAAACCATCAACAACTAAGGCCTCTTAAAAGGTTCCAATAAATGTAATAAAAGATCCTTGAGATACACTTATGAATTATTAATTTAATTAATAATTTAACAAATCATCATTATATAAATGTGAATTACTTTAATAATCTTTTTGTGGTGAAGTTATGCCTAGGATCCGTTTTTTTGGCTTACATGAACTAAATATAATTGTTTAGAATATAAATGAAGTCCCAAATAACGGCATATATGTCTAAATTAGCACAGTTCCTGTTTAAATTAAGTTTGTGAGCACATTAAACTTGGGTTCACCGAGAAACTAAAATGAATGTAAAATTATTATTTAGGTTAATACTTATAAAAAATAATTAACCAGTAAAAATTGTTGGTTAGCCATTATATTACTGACTATTGTATACACAAAATATCATATCATGTGAGCATATGTTTTGTTCTTGGTCTACTCTATATTTATTTTCGTTGTGGACTGAGTTTGGATTATCATTTATTACGTCAACTCAAAACTTATTGTATTTGATGTATATAGTATTATTTATGGAATACAGTAGATTGATTAGTTTGAGATTGATTACACTTTCTATAAAGCCACCATAACAAAAATAGTCAAACATGTTATAGCTTGAATTCAACATGTCTATATATGTACACGTCATGCAAAAGTTTAACTTCAAACGGAGTTTAATGTTTACAGTAGACTTTTTTGAGTTATTGACGATTCAGTTCATGAACCCAATTTCTAGTACAAAAAACATCACTTCATCCACGTGGCAATTGGGAATAATTCCAAAATAACTTTTCAAACCTTTTATTGTATGATTGTCCTGTTAAGCTTATAAACCTTATACATAACATGTGTATCACTAAAAACTTCACAGAATCTTCAATTCCAAATCTAATATTCTGTAATATCTTCACCAACAATATATTGAGCACACAAGAAAACTAGGCTATTGCGTGAGAGGAACGCATTCGAGCTCGATTTCTAGCACGCCCCTCTCTACGTTCTGTAGACGAAGAGTTATTTCTTGTTTTATTTTCCCGTCTACTAAGGTAATCACGCCATCTTTCACCAGAGTGTTGTCTTTGCTAGCCACCCACTTCCCCAGCTGCGTTGGCTCGTCGATTGACGATGTTTCGTAGGCTTTGGCAGCGCTTACTAGAGGCTGAATGTCGATCTCCGCCTCGCCCATGAAGTCATCCGTCGAGAATGTGTCCTTGTCATAAACAAGCTGCATGTGATCAATCAATGACTCAGTACCAATGACACAAAACATGAAGCTTCGAGTTGGTGAAACTCGGGATTACCACTTTTAGAGGAGGAATGTGTTCCGGGATAGACAACATTAATCTTTCGTTCCAAACCGGATTCAAATTGTTCTTTATCACGCGTGTTTTCACCGACTGCAAAAAAGGCATGCGCATAGATGATAACGCGAAATAAGAAATAAGGTCTCATTTGATTAAAAATTTTCTTACAGAATATCAGGGTCACTTAAATTTTAAATTTTAAATTTTAAATTTTAAATGTAACTCATTCAATTCAGAAAGTTTTTCAAAGCTTATATATGCATATAAACATGATAAAAAATTTAGGCACATTTTGAACGTGGGTCCTAGGCCGTCGCGCCCCTGGCCTATTCACAAAACCGACCTTGTAGACCATTTAAGTACATAGCCAAAGATTATTGCAAAGAAATAGAGGCTTACTTGGTGTCCTAATGCAAGGATAACATATGGATCGCTAGTAACCACATCTCGAACAGCTAAATTAGTTCCTCGAACAACATTCACTTTTATTAAACCGATGAATTCAACCATGCCTGCCTGTTAACCAGAAAATTCGAAGGCAACAAAGGTTCAGTAAATGAAAAAAGTAAAAGCTCCTCAATGAAGTAGATAAATATGTACCATTATGTTGTTGTTCTTTTTCGTTGTCTTTGTGTCGGATTCTTTTCTTCCCCAACTATTACGAAACGCATGCCCTATCCGGTGCCTAGTTTGCTGCTTTTCGTAATGTTTCTTCTCATGGGAAGAACCAGACGTATGGGGCCGATACGCACAGATCATTTGGTCATTAGAGTTCAAAAATTCTAACGACTCGTATTTTCTCCTGTTACGTCGGATTACAAAATTCGGAATCAGAATCTTGTAGGATTCATGTATGGCGGTGTTATTAATATGTGTGTAACGAGATTACCTGATGAAATCAGAGCGATCGTCTACATCAGAATCTGGCTTTGGTTTTTTATAATCAAGTGGAAGGCAAGCTTCATATTTCCTATTTGCTGCATTATTCCCGCCCAACTCGAGAAAAGCAGCCACCTGTTCTTCGGTCCAATCGTCTAGGTTGATTGAAAGAACCTGAGATAACATAACACCAAGCTAAAAGCATCAACTAACAATTTTTGTTTTCTAATAATGCTGCTTTTTCACACAATATAATAGTAGAACAAGATCAAAAAATGTTGTGACCAAGAATGCGAGTATAAATTGAGGTTGCAAAATCACACCTTCGATATATGTACTCCGAGGCTTCTATGAATACCAGAGCACATAATACAGATAAACACTCCACAATTTAAGGACCTGAGTAAAATCGAACGAGTAGTTCAACTAATAGCTTTAAAAAAACCCAAGAGATTGTAATTCATTTTAGTATAAGAGACTTACACCCATTTCGGGTCTGGTGTTCCACAATCAGCACACACCTTGTTGCATGATTGACTCAGAAGTTTCTCCAATTTCTTTTGTGGACCTGCTTTATAATGCATAAAACAATGTCAGTACTCAATGTCAGATGGCATTTTAGGCATAGTGCTATTTCGGAGAAGGTGAAATTCATGAAATTGGCCTTTGTACTTGCGTTTTGTGTCATTTTAGCTTGAGAGCTTCAAATATCACACATTCGACTCGCACATTGTTCCATTAGCAATGCAGACATATTTCTAAAAGGCGAGTCGTCAAACTATATCTTGAATCAAGACTCAATTTTGGAAAAAAAAAGGGAGTCAAATGTGCCAAAGGGACAAATGATAAGTAAAATGCCAAATTTAAATTTTATTTTTTTCAGTTAAACAGCAAATTATATGGGCCTGGATGCGAAAACTACAATGGAGCTGGATTTCAATATCCGAAATGACTGATTAACATAAAAAGAAGATAAAAGACATCATTTTTTACGATAAAGTTTGAAGAATACCCGAAGCTCTACGGCGTTCCTTCTTGCCATTACAAGTTTTTGATGGTGTTGTTTGTGTTTGTGTTTCAGTTTCTGTTTGATTTGGCTTTGGTGTTTGATTTTCGGTTGGTTTTGGTGTTGTTGTTTGATTTACTGTTGGTGGTGGCGTTGATGTTGGCGAGTTTAAGTACAAAATATCTTCGAGACGAGTAATGTGACCTGAAAGAACAAAAAATGCGTAGCAAAATCAATCACAAAGCACAGAAACATGAATAAGACATTTTCCCTTAGTGTGTTATAAATAAACTCCAAACGGCTCAAAGTTGGTAATAAAGAAGCATTATTATCATGTTCGGTTTACGATTTTGTCGAGTCACACGCTACTTTTTATCAATATTGGGCCATTTGCAGATTACAGCCACATCACAGGGAAAATGTTAAAGTGTAATAACCTATAAGGATCAAAGAGGTTTTAAGTCTAGAAATGGGATTCAACACAAACTAAAACAATAAATCATAGGAAACAAAACAAAATGCACAATTAACAGAAGCATTAAAACATGTTTTCCCCCAATTCATGATGTCTAAACCAATTGAAGATAAAAGAAGAAATTTACCCTCTGAATTATCCTGCCGTACGGACATCTCCATATTTGGAAAAGAATCACAACAAATGTATATAGATCTGCTACAATCTCAATATAGCCATTGAAAAACTTTCTTCCCTGCATCAAATGAAATGGCCATTTAAGCAATAGACTTTAACAAATCAAACCAGAACCCACAAGAAAAAGGGAATTTACATATTTGAATAAAGATCATAGCTTGACAATGAATGACTCAGTCAGCTGCTTTCCTGCAAAATAAAGAGCACATTTAGTTTCTTAAAAAAATCAAATAACCCAAACGGAATTGCAAAATTGAAGAATCAGAAAGAATGTGTTCTCACAAGAAACCAAAAAAATTCTACCTGATAATGACCAGAAATGTAAAAAGGATGGAACTTTGGATGAAAATGGGCGGAATTAAATTAAAAATGAGATCTTTTGAGGAAGGGAACAAAAGGAGAAGAATGATGCCTATGATTAGAAGAAGAAAATAGAATCATTGAGCTGATTGGGAATTTTTTATTTGGATTTTGTTTTGAGTAACTAATAAATAAAAATTGTTATTCAATAAATCATATTGGTAATATTTATAACTAACCAACTAGAAAAATAAATTAAATAATTATTCAGTTTAAATTAACTAAAAAACCCCAATTATCTTTTTATAGGTTTGAACATGTGTTACATATTAATTTAGATATAAATACTAAAATGTGAGTCTGGAGACGAATTGGACAATAAAAAATATATATTTCGAGCAATCTTACAGTTCTCGATTTATTTACATGATTTCTAGCTAGTAACTCAAATAAATTATAAAATGATTTCTTATACTTTTCATTTATTTTTTAAAAATAGATTGATATTTTACTTTTATTAAAAATTATGTCAAAAACAATGTCTATGCGTCGTGCCAAACTTGGCCCATAACACTAAATTTGGAAGTTAGGTATTTTGAGGTGGATGATGTATAAGTTAGTAATGAAAGTTCATATTTGGATGCAAATAAGAGGAAATTTTAGTTTATAATAAAAAAAGGGAAAGTACAGTTCTTTTATTTTAATACAAATAAAATATTAGTTCGTAAAATCTGAGTTAAGGCCAACTAAGTAGCGTTTTCTTTAAAGGATTTGACCAGATCAACATATATTATCGGTTTTATATTGTATAATTTGGTAAATTGTAAAGTGATTGCTTTGTCTCAAAGCTACTCCAATTTTTAATCTTTTGATGAAAATAATAGGCATTGTTAAATGTGCAATGCATATAACAATGCATTTTGAAGAAACCATTTCAAAAGATGAAATGTTAATTAAATTGTTAAATTATTCTGACATTAATAAATATCGCAGAATTTACAAATTCCTGCATATAGGATCAGTACAAGTTGCTTTTAAATCTTTAAAATTTAAAATTGAAACTATCGAAACCAAAAAAAAAGTACTCAATTATCATGATGCTATTTGCCATCAAAATAATTATGTTAATCATATTATGAAAGCTAATATTTTATGCTAATTTGTGCTACTTCCATTATATTTTATAAATTTGTGAGATAGTCGTTCTCACAATTTCGACACAAATATGATTAAGATTAAATGTTTTTCCAAAAGCATTTTTTCAAGAATTTATTTTTCGATCTTTAAGATTCAACCAATCATTTTAAATCACTAGTACCAACACCTTTAGATATGCTAACTTATGCTAGTTAGTAAAAGAATTTAGTTGTTATAAAATTTTAAACATGTTTCAAAATATTAGGTAATGTGTGAATACTTGTATATACTTATATGCATGATAGCCAGCTTCACTTTGCCTAAAATTAAAACTCTGTTTTGTTGTAATTGAATATACATGTTACATAATTAATACAATTGTTTGTTGGGCGTGCGGGGTTTGACGGGTTCTTTATAAAAAAAGTTAACCCAAGCTCAAATTTTAGAATTTCAGGTTCGGGCCGAGTTTGGGTCGGGCTAACAAGGTCATTCCCAAGCCCATTAATATTTTTTTGTTATAAATATTTTTATTAAATTAATAGAAAAAAATAAAATAAGTCAAATTATGTTTAAATTTTAAATATAATTACATTATTTACTTAAAATCCTTAATATTTGGTAACATTTATTGTAATCAAGTATAAAAATTTAATAGGATATAATATAAAATCTTAAAATAATTATAAATTAAATGTATAAATATAGAATAAATAAAAAAAATTATTTGTCGGGCCGGGCTTGGTTATTTATATAAAAATCAAGCCCGACCCATAAATCTTCGGGTTTTGACGGGTTCATGCTCGGGCTTTTTTAAAATGAGTGTCCAACCCCAGCCCATTGAAGGGAGCTTAGGCCGCCCGACCCGCGAACATGTCTAATAATTAATTAATATCCAAAAACAATTTGCTTAATTAAAATAATTGGAGTTCAAGGGACAAAAAAAAATCACATGTAACATACTTAACAATCTCAAAACCGAATCATCAACTAAAACAACAATATGATCATGAAACAAAAAAATATATAGCTAATTGCAAAAATGGATATTTGTTAATTTTAGTTTTACCAGAAAATATCACTATTTTTGTATGCAACAATATGGAGTTATTAATATATTAATATTTCAATATATACCAAAATACAGCAAATTCAGTTTTCAACAAATCGTAGACTCGAATTGTAGACTCGAAATGACTTGTATATTTCCAAGTCAATACATGGAAACGCTGAATTCAAAATTCTTCAGATCTCTTATTCATCTTCTTCATTGCTCCTCCCTGCCTTCCGAATTCCTCAACTTCTCAATCAAGCAACATAAAGTTCATTTATTGTTGCAGAGATTGCTATTGAACATTCAGATCCATAAAAATTCAGCTGAAAACAGAAGATTCCGGCCATGGTTTCAGGATCTGAGCTCGAAGTTGAAAGGAGCAGCAGCTTCACCCAACGCCATCAGAATCAAAAATATTTCAAGGTAGCATTTCGGGTTTCTCTCAATTTGTATGATCCCCCAATTAATTTGATGATTCAATGGTTCAATTTCATGATTCTGATTTCTGTGTTTCTAGGGTTATTTGAAATTGGAGAAACTGTTCGTTGTTGCAAACGTGTTTCTTGAAATTTTTGTGTTGGTTTTTGATCAATTTGGTTCAATTCAAAATCCTCAATATGGATTGATTGCGTGGGAATTATCCGCAGCTGTGATGTTTGTGTGCGTTGCTGAGTTGATTTACAGAGGATTAGTGAAGGAAAAAATGAGCTTTTTACAATGTTTGAAATCCTTAGTTCCTTGTTCTTCAGAGAAGAAACCTTATGGTTTCATTGATGGTGTTATACTGGGTTTTGCTAAGGTTCAAATGGCTTTGTGTGCTATTTCGTATGGTTGCTTGAGACAAGGAAAACAACCTCCAATTAGTGTTTCTTTTGTATCACTGTTTTTCGTTTCTGGTTTTGTTTTTTACAATTTGTACAAGAAGAGAGTTTCCAAAGGATCAAATGTTCTTCCTGTTAGGCAAGAGAATTGAGGATGTAATTTGTTGATTTGGTTTATTCAATTGTTTGAGCATACTAATGGTGTGGAATTTCAATGCTAATTTGATTTTAGTAATAAATTTTTCAAGTTTTTATGTCAAAATTGGATTTTTTTTATCAATGGTGGATGAACATGAGCTACGAGAGAAGTTAATGTATTAGTCCAATACGAGTAGGAAATTTACTCGTGTTTTTTGAGTTTGCTTGAATCATGTTAAAATGACTTCCTTTCGAATCAACGCCCGTTGCAACTTTGCAGATTTTGCTACGATCAAATCATAATTTTCTTGAGTGATATCAGTAAAATTTGTTAGCCATTGTTTTGTTGAATTTCACAGGAGAAAGAGATTTGTTTTCATCTTGTTCGTATCGGTTTAATAAGTACAAGAGGAAATTCAATGTTGCTTTCTTTTAGAGCTAGCTAGAAAAAAGTTGTTTAGTCATTACTAGAGCGTTTTGAGCTCCAGCTTAAATCATAGTTTTTGTACTTGCTACAATTAAAATTTGTTAAGCGACTGAATCTTTTTTATCAAAGAAAACAATGAGATAATGAGTATGATCTCGTATGAAAAAACAATGACTTGAATGTAGAGTTTGGAAGTATAATTGAAATCCTTTCAACAATTTCTAACATTTTCTATATTTCTAAGAGTTGCAACCCACACAAGAAGAAATGTTGCATGTAAGGCGATAATTATCAATAAGAATATCCAAGTACGAAATGTGGAAATCTATCTGAAACAATGTTAATCTGAAATCTATTTTCAAAGACATGCCTCCCAAACACTAAAAAATCTATTTTCACTGTTGGAAATTGTTATATGCTCATACTATTTTGCCAAATTTGGAAAGGCAAAGCATTAGAAAACGGATGAAACCCACAAAGCTCGTAATATCAGCTTCTTAAACGGTTAAGCCGTGCTCTTGCTGATTACTTCATCGCTTGTTCTTCTACTCCGCAGCAAAACTCTCACTTCACTCTATTTCTTCATTTTTCAATTCCAATGTCTTCAATGGAGTCACTTATTCTCAAGCTCCACGAAATCTCCGCCGTCAAATTCGGCAACTTTAAGCTCAAATCCGGCATTTCCTCCCCAATCTACATCGACCTCCGCCTCATCATCTCCTACCCTTCACTCCTCTCCAACATCTCCCAAACTCTTATCTCCTCCGTCTCCTCCACCTCCTTCGACGTCGTCTGCGGCGTCCCTTACACCGCCCTCCCTATCGCCACCGCCGTCTCCCTCTCCCACAACATCCCCATGGTCATGCGCCGCAAGGAAGTGAAAGACTACGGCACTTCCAAGGCAATTGAAGGCTTTTTTAACGCTGGACAAAACTGCCTCATTGTTGAAGACCTTGTTACTAGTGGTACGTCTGTGCTCGAGACGGCGGCTCCTCTCCGTGCGGTGGGGTTGAATGTGACGGATGCCGTTGTTTTGATTGATAGGGAGCAAGGTGGGAGGGAGAATTTGGAGGGGAATGGGATTAAATTGCATGCCATTATTAGATTGAGTGAGATGGTTAGGGTTTTGAGGGAGAAAGGGAAATTGGATGAGGATATGGAGAGAATTGTAATGAAGTTTTTGGATGAGAATAGGAAGGTGGCTGCTTTAGCTATGGAGAAAGCTAGGATTAAGCCTTTGCCATTTGAAGAGAGAGCTAAATTGGCTAAGAATCCTACTGGGAAGAGATTGTTTGAAGTGATGGTTATGAAGGAGAGTAATTTGTGTTTGGCTGCTGAAGTTGGGACTGCTGCTGAATTGCTTGAACTTGCAGAGAAAGTGAGTGTTTTTCTTAATGATTTTGGTTAAGTTTCATGAATTTGATGTTTAAGTTCTTTTCTTTCTGCTACTGTAATATTGGTTTCAATTTGTTGTAGGTTGGACCAGAGATATGTATGCTAAAAACTCATGTTGACATACTGCCTGATTTCACCCCTGATTTTGGTTCAAGACTTCGCTCGGTAAACCTCTTTAATTACTTCATGTTTTAAGTTATTTCCACTTTGACAAACCCCAAGTTATACTTTTTCTGATTAATTCATGCTATGAGTGTTGAGTTTGTGAGTTTCATTGCAGCATAGTTCTGGAATCGTTTGTCGTTGCCGTGCTAATGTTCCTTCAGAATTTGTAGTGTCTCGTACATTTTTTGACTGTAGTGTCATGATAATTTGTGTTCTTGCAAGCCTTTTCAGAATTTTCATCATCTCTGTAGCATTAGTTCATCAGGGCCTTGTATGCTTCTGCTATGAAATCACTCCATTTGACATCTTCTCAGTCACTATTTTTATCATAGCCCATAGCTCATTGAATTGCCATCTTTAATTCGCATCTTGCCACCCAGCCTTTTATACAAGTTCATATCAGTAAAAGCATTGCCTGAAAGTTTTGGCTTCTAGAAATTATAGATTTCCTGTTATAACATCTTTTTCGTACTAAAGATTGCAGACAAGTATAACTTCTTAATCTTTGAGGACCGCAAGTTTGCAGACATTGGAAAAACTGTAACCATGCAATACGAGGGGTGAGACTCAGTTGCCACGTTTCTTTTATCGTTAGTATATTTGCTGCTGGCTGAGGTTTTCTTGTTTGTTATTGACAGGGGTATTTTCCACATACTGGAATGGGCTGATATTGTTAATTGTCACATTATATCTGGTCCAGGAATAGTTGATGGACTCAAATTAAAGGTGTGCCTTATTGTTGCATAATATTCGGCTGCACATATCATCATACCCTTTTTGTCTGACATTTGAGCGTGTGAACGTTAATTTAGGGGCTGCCTCGTGGTAGGGGTTTGTTACTGCTGGCTGAAATGAGTTCAGCCGATAACTTTGCAACGGAAGAATACACAGCTGCAGCAGTAAAAATTGCAGAACAGCATTCAGATTTTGTAATAGGGTTCATCTCAGTAAATCCAGCATCATGGCCCGGGCCTCCAGTAAATCCAGCATTTATTCATGCAACCCCTGGGGTCCAGAAAGTGACAGGTGGCGATAACCTCGGCCAGCAATATAATACTCCATTTTCAGTAAGTTATTGTGATTGCAGCCGCAGCAGATACATTTCTCTGATATTATAAATAAGTGGTGATTTGTGTTTGAATTTTCAGGTGATTAATGATAGGGGTAGTGATATCATCATTGTTGGCCGAGGAATTATAAAAGCAGCGAATCCGGCAGACGCAGCTCGAGAATATCGTCTTCAAGGATGGGATGCTTACTTGGCTAAATGCCTGTGAGGTTGCATTTCGGTCTGTTTCACTTTGATCGCTTTGATTTTTCATCTTGTATTTGTCTCCAATGTTCAATACAAGATACTGATATTGCAAATAAGTTATGCCGATAAATGATATCCTCTTAGCCTACTAATTATACTATATATACCATCTAGTAACAACACAGAACCAATATTCATGTTGGTAGAAGAACAATTTTTTTCGACAAGTCTCTTGTAATTTTTGGGCTATTTTGTCCCGTTCTGCATTTCTAAAGCATAAACTAAAGAATCTACACGTCATGTAAAATGATCCCCTCTGAAAACTACATATACATTTCAAAAGCTCAAAAGACAAATCAAATCTGGTCATTGAAAGTGTGTAAATACGGAAGCCTAACACAATTGGCCATCAAGTTGCAAATATTAGTAACAAAATTGTGCTTATATTGTTGCAAGCCACAACAAAATAGTTTTTCTTTCCACTTCTAGTATTTTAACCCAAAAAATACTGAAAAGGGAAAGCAAATGGGTAATACCCATGTTATGTTTTCTATTGGTCGAAAATGATATACTCTCAGCACACACTAAACTTGCGAGGTCCGGGACTACTTGCACCTATGTGTTAGCCTTAGCCCCCATCGACCAACCCTTAGAAAAGTTGTCCATAATTCAGCCTAACAAGTCATGACTTGAACCAGTAATCAAGTCTAGGAGTTACCCAGCTGCAATATAAACAAGATGGACCAAAAATTTTATATAAATAGTTGAATAATGAATACTAATAGGCAAAAGCATGCCGCCAGTCTCGCAGACAACCTAGTACAATAACAGAAAGTCTCAATTAATGACCTAACTCAAACTAAAACTAAAACAACCCTACCAACAACAGCTACAGCATAATCTAATAAATCTATGCAAACAAATGCAATTAGTGAGGGTCTCCTACCCATGTATTTAATGCGAAGAAAAAGCAACGAGAGCTTGCTTCCTAGAACCTCAAAAAATACATGAACACATGACTCTAAATTACCAACACCGGTCCTAAAACCAGTTCAGTAATAATGCCTTGGCCTTTGTTACTGCTCTTTCCAAATGCGTCCAGTAACCCTGAGCTTCAATTCCTTTCGGTCTCCGCCTGAGAAGAAAAGAGCCATGTTGCGCTGTATGATGAGCCCATCGAAACTGTCCCTGACCTTCCTGTGGCTGTCTCTTATGCTTCGAGGAACTCCTTGCCAAACCATCTTTCTCCCATTCCCGCCCACCTCGAGGCTGTAGCTGTAGTTCTTTGCCTCGTTGTCATCACCCATAAACCGCAAGAATGCTATGTAAACAGGAGCCATCCCTAGCTGGAATGCTTCGAAATGTAGGCAGAAGTACTGCCCGAAGCAGCTGAACACCTACGAATGAAACATACAAAAGAGTCAACAAATGATGTATACTCAAGGTTTGTTATCGGAAAAATCAATCCCATGAACATCCAAGGTCATCAAGATAAGAAATATCTTAGTTCCAGTTTTGAAAAATTTGCAAGTCCTAAAACTTCTTAGGGCCAGTTTAATTGTGCTTTGCCAAGCTGCGTTTTTCATTTTCAAGCTTTTCCTATAAGGAGGAGAGCAAATTTTGGAAAAACAAGTCAGACAGCTCCTAATCAATAGTATGAAAGACCAAAATGTGTTGTTCAAAGCCAAAATATGTAGTTCTATAAAAAATTTGTGGGAGCAACTTATTGGGACAGCAAAAACAATACCAAATTAGCATAAAGATTCAAACTTTGATATTATAAATTTGCTGGAATGTTATATTATGTTGCACAATAACCGATTTTTACTAAAGGCTCAAGATAAGCACCAATGAAAGCTACGAACTTTGACTGTTAGAACAGACAAGCAAACTCAAAAGTATTAAAAACAATACCGTTAGCATCCATGTAGCATTCTCGACTTCATGTGGGTTAGATTTGACGTAACGATGATTAAACGTGCTTCCACTATGCATGTCAACTTTGTGATCATCTTTCAGATGGGCTACCAGATAAGGAATATCACCAATGACAGTGCATTCCGAACCAGCATATGGGCAATTATATGGTCTATATGCACATTGTGATTCATGTTTTAGCTTGTTGTAGTACGGGTATATGCCAACGCAGCCAAAACTCTGATATTTACACGGGAGTTCAAGAGAAGCAGCAACTTTCTCGAGTGCAAGACATCTAATGTTGCCAAGTTCGTGCCTGCAAGTGGGGCACCTATTATGAACCCTGGGTTTGCAACCAGAACACAATGTGTGGCCATTTGAGCACTGCAAAGGAAAAGAACAACAAATAAATCAAAATCTGAATATCATAAGTCATTGCAAATAAGGGAAAAACAGAATGAGGTAGCAGTAAACCTGATGAATAGGAGGATACATGGCATTTAAACAGACAGGGCACTCTAGTAGTTCACGGACACTGCTAGAAACAGCTAAATTCGGTTTCAATGCTGTCTGTTCCGGATCATTCTCATTCACACTTTCACCAACTTCCAACATGTCTTCATCTTGAGGAGGATTTATGACCTCTGGCTTAATTCGTAGCTCGTCATAAAATGGATTTCCAGATGCCATGCTAATTTAGAGCCTCTACAATTAGATAAGAAATCAAATCAAGCATGTGACACAAAGTATAGAGAAGACTAACAGCGTTGGCATTTAATCCAAGTATTCATTAATTGACTATGTGGATACAGTCAATATAATCAAGTCTGATAAAATGTCAAGTGTACTAATTAAAATTCATAAACATGAAGTCAACAGTCAACATTTGACACCCTAGATGTCATTGAAATTACAATTCGAAGCAATTGATGAGAACAGGTAATGGTTACATTGATAAGAAATTCTTACCACCAAATCTTGTTCCCAACTAATTCTTCTAGCTTCAAATGTTGAAATGATATGTGTCTCCTCAACCTAGTAACAAGATTCATCACAAAAAAATATTCTCAAAAAGCTTCATGAGTTTATTCAGAAAAAGACAATACAGAAGGCAACCTTCAAGTGGAACAAATACATTGTACATCAATTAAGACAATCAATCTTTTCACAGCACATAATGATAAACTCGAATTCAATTAGCAAACCAAAAGAAAGCAATTAGTGTCATAATAAGAGCAAAAGAAAAGTTCAAGCACAAAACCAGTGCCATTATTCTCACTGTTCACTTAGTTTTTAAAACCTTGATCAACCCACATAAAAGGTCCACAGTCCAGACTTTTCTGTGAAGGAGCTAGAAATAAATCCCTTAAAAAACACCCACATGCAAATAAACGCTAAATCTTCAACAGATCTAAGAATATCCCAAAAGTGGAATCACGGAATAAGAAAAAGGAAACAACTTTTGGGGTGAAAATTACAAACACGCGAAAAAATTACTCTGTTAATCAACAAAAGAGTGTACCTTAGAAGAAGATTCTGGACCCAGAATTCACTGAAGAAGACATTGAGAGGGTAAATCGCAGGGATTGCAATAGAGGCGGAGGGGAAAGAGAGAAGACGGTGTAATGGTGAATCCGTATATTAAATGGTAACGCAATAAATGACAACAAATATGAGAAATACGCATAAATACAGAGAGAGAAGGAAGAATTTCAAATTAAAGTTATGGAAATAGAGAGAGAGAGGAGCGTGTAAAGAGAGAGAGGAGAGAGAAATTTCTCGAGAAAATACAAAAAAGAAAAGTTAAGCAACTGTATTTGGTGGGTCCCCTTATAGGTTTGTTTAGGAAAATTCCTGCGTTTTTCTTTGCTACCAATCAAAACCTTGTCTTTTCTTATAGTAAAAAACTTTATTTCCTCTTTAATTATATAACAATTAGAACTTTAATTTATGCAACAACAACTATGATAAACTGTGAATGGAAAATAATAAGCTTCAACGGCAAATATTACTACTATGAGTATCTCGAGATTGGTGTTTGTCAAAGCTCGGTTTAAGTTTGAAATAGTCACTAGAAATTGATAAGTTAAATTCAAAATTTTCAAAGCTCAACTTTGAATTCTTGCAAACAAATTCATAAATATTTTAAATTATTATATATTTCTTTCATTAAATTTTTATATCTAAGAACATAGTTTCAATTTAAAATTTAAAAATAATAATAATCCGGAACGTGGCATGTAACACGTACTATACAGTGTTCGAATCATTATTTCATAATTGCATACGGCAACATGTGTATTTGGATATGATAGCTATACATTAATAAAGTAAATAAGACTTGCTTATGTTTGCCTACTCATAAATTCGAGCCTGGCTCTAAAATTGTCCAAGTTTGATAAATAAATCACTTTCATTTTGAGCCAAGCCGAGTCTAGATAAGTTCAATTTATTTCGACTCGTCCCTTGTAACAGCAACAAAGAAGATTGCAATCTTATACTTTCTCAGTTGTGTTTGAGACTTCCGCATTTTGCAAGTAAGACTATTATTTAACTGAACAATGCAAACCTAAATATGTATAAATTAATATCTATAATAGACCTGGGCATGAGACCGTTGACCCGCGGAACCCGTCCATGCCCGCTCTTCATGGGATGGGCTTGGATAAGGTGATTGGTGATTAGGCCCGACCCGGCCCGAACCCAAAGCGGTCCGAGTAAAATATATGCCGGGCTTGGTTTTAATAATAAAACCCAAGCCCGGCCCGTCCGACCCGAAATAATAATTATTATGTTAAAAATATATATTTATTATATACATTTAAAGTAAAAAAAATTATATGGTTGAAACTTTTCATATTTTTTGCTAAGGTTTAACATTTAAACTCAATTTTATGACTTATACTACAAATATATTTGGAATTATTTTTTCACAATTATTTTTTAGTAATAAATTTTAATTTTTTTTAGTTGAAACAATTAATTGTTAGGTTCGCGGGCCGGGCTTGGTTTTGATTATTTATTAAAGG
>CATIWQ010471496.1:0-16489 GCA_949673415.1 Euphorbia schlechtendalii | reverse complement strand
AAACTTGGATAACAATAATACTATGCTTAGTATGGGTCGCTCTCACATAGCCATATTTAGCAAGTTACCACTCCAAAAATGTTGGCTCACTAAACAGCATTATAATCACAGATCCAGTGATTATACACAATCTTGTTAACCCCGAAACTACTCTCAAAGTTAACTCGAAAGCATATAACTTCATTAATATAAATGACGCAAGATGAAATACCCATTATGAGACATAGAAATATCATAAATTTCGAAATAGAAAGTACAAGTAGAAAATAAAGTAAAGTTATAAAGTATGCAAGTGAAAGCTAAAGTTGATCAAACTGTATCCACTCTTTAATGGGAGTCATCAATTCCTGCAATTCCTACGTCTACTTTGAATTCGGTCTCGACTTGTACAGAACCTCCACTAGGATGCTATACTTTGTGAATATCGAATAAATGATAAGTGCTTTGCAATTACACTTATACAAATATCGCTGAAATTTGTGGAGAAATCTAGTGATCGAAATAAGAATTGAATCACTTATACATTTTTCTCACTAACACTTTGAAGGTAACGAAATCTATACAAATTTCACCCTCTATCTATGCATACATGCATTCCTCATATGCATAACCATATCACACATGAAATTGGTTGGTTTGGGACTCAATTTATTGAGTGCGAAGGGTTACGTCTATCCAAATGAAGAGTCGTTTCCATTGGTGAAGGGTTGCATCACTTCAATGTGATTAGATGCAAGGTTTCATCCTCATCTTCAATGGAAAGGCACATTTTCATGATTGGAGTGCTTCTAAAAGGTGTCTTTTTATCTGATAGTTGATGGCGGTTGATCGTTCTTATCCGGCGGTTGAAAGTTGAGAAGAGTTGACCAAAACCATCACAAATCATGAGCGTGACATACATGTCATGATCGTGAACAATAGTTGGTAACTTTCTGTTTGAAGGATGACAAGTCACGACTGTGAATGGGTGTCACTATCATGATATGTGTTTTTCTTCATGATTTTTCTTTGCAACTTTGCCAATCTTTGACAGCTTCGATCCTAAGACAATTCCTTGTGTTCCACGCATCTTTTTGCACATTTTTCACTCTTTTTACATAGAATTCCATCTTTGATCATTTTACTCCAAAGATTCACCTAGTTTCTACACTTGCATGAAAAACAATTACATATCACGTGAAATCTTTTATATGAAGTATAAAATAACTCTAAACCATATCATTTTATAAGTAAAAATATCATGATAATAAGTGTAACTATACACTTATCAAAATTCCAGCGAGGCTCGTTAGAATTTCCAACGAGCCCGGTCTAACCCCGGCCTGAACTCCTATAAATTCCAGACTTTTTTGGATTGAAGGGGGCCCAAAATTTTAGAGAAAAATCTAATTTTCAAAGGAGAAAACTACAAAAATATTTTCTTTCAAATTTTCTTTCATAATTTGAATCCAAAACATGTTTGGATTCCGAAACTTTTGATTTTGAAATCAAATTTCTTTCATCTATTTCTTCTTAAATCCTCAGATATTCTTGGGTCTAAAACAAATTTATAACCCGAGTCTGATTATCTTTTGGATAATTAAACATTTATTTTCCACACAAACACAATTGAAAAACAAACAAGGAAAGATCCCGGGGATCATACGGATACGCCTAAAGGGTAAGCCTCCGAGTTCCTAGAACTGCGAATTCTGTGCTCATCGTCTGTTGCTTCTTCTTTTGATTTTATCTGTGGACTTAGAATTTTTATTATTACCGTAAATATTTTATGATTTTCTTTCTTCATTTGCAATTTCTTTATTAATGAAAATTCATATTAGAATACCCCTACGAAGGGAATACAAATTATTCCCGGGTAACATGTCTCACATTTTACCATGCGGTTCACTAATAAAAATTGACCAACATATGTGTAAATAAAAATGAACCATTTTTATTTAAAATAAGAACTTTAAACCATCAATGTTTTAATTAGGCCATAAGGGCCTTCTCAAAATTAAATCGAACATATGTGTAAATATTACGCCATATCTCGTGCTAACTGTTGTGGATGCAGGTTAGATGTATGCCTAGGATTTTATTTTCCTTCGCGTATTGCAAATATTATTTTTGGGAAATATAATTAATAGATTAGGCAGGCGGTTACATCCCCTGAGGTTATGTAAACTTTATATCATGCACCATAACTCGAAAACGATGAAAGTGCGAATATGCACAATTAAGAAATACGGTTTTCTATAGATGTAATATAATGTGATCAAATAATAAATAAGCAACTTATCCCAGACCCGAATCTTTGTGTCTTAGTGGGCCGTCCCCCACACATTAAGCCTCACAGGACTCTAATTTCTGGAAGAGCTAATCCAGGTGGTGACTCCACACTAAGAGACGGTGGATTCGGGTTTGACCAATCTAAAAATGTTTTCGCTTTCTCTACCAAAACTTTTCCGGGTCCCTGACTCGGCACCTTTTTAAACTCCCTGGTGGACGGCGCCTATCATCTCGCGCGCTCTCGGCCCATCTCTCCGTGTCGTCCGCTCAGAGTGGCGATCTGGTGGGGATTTTTCTAAAAACTTGTTTTTTAAAGGTTTTAGACTTTGGATAAGTGTCGAAAATTATTGATCACATTATTCCATTTTCTCTTAGTTATGACATATTCATAACTTCACATTGTAATAGAGGGGATTAGCCCGTAATATTAAGGTACCCTATTACCACAAAGTTTACTCTTGTACTAATCTGCCTCCTTAAGAAAAGATAGTACTTGAGCGGGTGGAGCACTTGTTGCCATATCACATGTACCTCCCTCGTTAGAACCCATTTGGGAAGAGGCTTGGAGTGTATTTTAGTGCAATAAGAACCTTCTACATCAACAACCCATTTACAAACCTCATGTAAATAAACCATAGGCATTTTTCCTAAGGTGTAACCAACAAACGACCATGCATTATAATTTTCTTGTAAGTGAGCTCCTTAGTATCTTCATGGTACTAAGATGAACCAAACTTAGGATAGAAACTAGCTAAAAACCCTACAAGTGGGAGTTATATGGTTGGAAGATTAAACGTTACATGCTGTGTGCTACGTGTTTACCACTTATCACTGTACAAATATCATGCTAATCACGAATCTTAGTGCAGACACTTGAACACACACACTTATATGATTAATACAATATAACATTACATCTTCTCATCATCATGCCAAATCGACGTCACAAACACTTAGAGTTAGATGATACTCGAGATCGTGTTACCCTAGGACAACATGAACTAATTAGAATCATGAAACATCACTTACCCCTTTTTCAGCAAGATATCCACTTGACATCCAACTTTTAGCCCATAAGGGGAAATAACATATCCGACACATTACCTATGAGATGTCTATTCGAGATCTAGCCTACAAGGGGTAGTGATATATCCCACAAATTACTTATGAGATGTCCACTCGACATCCAACTCATAGCCCACACGGGGCAATCAAACATACCACATAGCCCAAACGGGGTAAAAACCTACCCAAACCATTTTTCCCACATAGCGTGATGTCCCTGCTGACATCCAAACCTAAGCCCACACGGGGCGAACTTATTTCAAAAACCTTACATTACTAGTCCTCAAGGGTATACGCCTAATACCACAACCATTTGCCCACACGGGGTAATGATTCATGCATCACCACATACCCTCAAATAACGATGATCACACGGTCATCCAAAACTCCACCTTGATTGGGTAAAAATAACTAAATAATTCATTAGATAGATACATGTGATAGTTGTTTTCGTTTGATTAGGGTATGCCACACTGCTTACCCAAAATCGATTTGACCTCCTCATTCCATGAGACCTAGTCATAGTACGAAGTCTCAAACTATTAACCTATTACCACACGATAACTTGGTCACCTCACTTACACCACTTATATTATGATATCACACATCATACATACCTCAAGTCCATCCCTAGGGGTTGGATTTTTGTTTTAACTTGTTTTTATCTTAACTAAAGACTAACTGGTTTTTTTCAAATGGATTGACAAACACATTATTTATCCCACATCATGGCATGCTAACCCCTTGTGAATGCAGCCATAATAATAAACATCTCATGCATATTTCGCATCATGAATCATGTCATGAATTTCAAATGCATGGTATGATCTTCTACTTGTATATCTTAGCTTGGAAAAGGCCTACTCATTGCTTAATCCACATTTCTCCAATCGTGGCCAATCTAGAGGGGGTTCTGTACATTGACTCAAGTGAGGACTCGGGTTTCGATTCAGATTTAGTTCAACGTATATCTTTCATGGCCAATCCACCAGAAGAAGGTGCGGGAGAAGATCACCTTGTCCTTATGGGATAAAACTCGCAACAGACACATCAATCCTCGGCAAGCGCCAAGATCGCAGTTGCCTTGAACCCCTTTGCAAATAGCGAACAGCTAGCTACGCTCATTCGCCAACACATCGAGAGAGCTAGAATGTGATGTCCAGCCTGGATGTCACCCTTAACAATGGCGGATCAATTAGCTAGCCTAAAACAGGGGGACCTCCCACCTCACACATGGTACCCCAACTTCTACTACCTTTTATCAGTTAGGGGCATGACAAAGGCAGTTGAACCAGAACAAATATTAGTTCTTCCCGGGATAACTTGGGTAGCCGGTATTTACACCAGGGCCTTTCTATCAAGGAATGACCCAACAGCCTATTCCCAATTGGAGTACATCAATGACCTCACATTTTCAGACACCTCAAATGCCCAATTTTGCGGCATATCCACAGGGGCAATATGGATTCTATCCGAAAACCGGGAATGCCATCCTCTAGCAACCAGGCATGGTAGAATTGTGGCAACAATTCTTGGTCACTCACGATGGCTACCTAATGAACACATACCCTGCATAGCCAATGATAGGGGATCAAGACAGCTTACCCCCAAACTTCGGAATGCCCGCAGTTTGAAAAGTATGTGAGATCTGGTGACCCATGCTCTCACTTAATGCATTATCATATAGTGATGAGGCATTAAGGGTCAGCGAAAGGATGATGGCTAAGCTCTTTATCATCACCTTGTGTGATCCAGTTAATGAATGGTACGGCCACCTTCCGCTGGACATAGCCACTTATTGGAATAGCCTTGCTCAGGCTATGATGGGGCATTATGGCTTCAACTCTGAAATGGAAACCACAATGTAACATTTAGAGACTATAAGGAAAGACCAAGGTGAGAGCTTTAAATTATACTTTGCACATTGGATGACCACACAAGTCAGGCTTCAGGCTCGCTTAAGTTTACCGGAAATGATAACCAAGCTTCTAGACGGTGTAGTACCATCATACAAGAACAAGTTTGGATCAGACAACTTCTCGAGCTATCAAGAAGTGTTTGAGAAGGTAGATAGGATAGAGCATTTTGAATCCATGGATACGTCTGGGGGGCATTAACACCGAAAGATGATGATGTAATAAATTAGCATTTAGCTACTTTGCCCATGAGGCCTTTGAATTTTTGAATAAATTGAACTTTGTTTACGTGCTTGATATCCTATCAATGACATCACGCATTCTCATAAGCATATGCATAATGTTTTTAGCACATGTGACACATCATGTCATGAAATTAATTTGGGTATGAATGGATTCTCCACAATTACAATAAATTCAAATGATTTGACTCTTGAGAGAAAGTGAGAGACAAACACATGTACTTAGATGAAGCGTGATAGCATTTGCTTCATCCTACAAAGACGGAAGATTGATAGATAAATCACCAGGCAAGAAACGTCCATCGATTACTAAATCAGTCAAACAAAGATCAAAATGATCAAAGCCAAAATAAGGCCAAAATGTCAACAAAGCAAGTTGAGGTCAAATAACCGGCACAAGGTCAAAGAACACAAAGAAGGAGTCAGATCATTGAACACATCAACAACTCCATCACATGGCTCGCCAACACTTATGGGCCGATCATTACATTGAGAAGGAGACATCATTGAACGAAAATCATTCACCATCGATGAATCAAGCTATCAAATCTGATCTCTGACATACCACCTATCTTTGAAGAATAATTGAACTTGAAAGGAAATGTTGATGATCAAGACTCATCATCGAGTACACCTCGAGCTAGCAAAGCGGCATGAGCACCAATCAATTAATCAGAAATGCTAAAAGGTATAATAAATGAAGTCATGGACATAGACGGTGACCGATCTAACAAATCAACAAAGTCTTACACAATTGCTATCACGCATAGGTGAAAGAAATACATTGATAAAAAGCAATACCAATAACAAAAATTAAATTTGTAATTAGCCTGTTAATTAACACTTGGTTAGTTGAGCAAAAATTAAGGTCTCTTTTCAAAACACAAAAAGAATAGTCCGCAAAGTTGAAAACTCGAAAAGGGTGACTTAGGCAAAACTTAGGACATCGAGAGAACCACATTGGTTAGAGAACCTGAGAGGGCTAATCAATGGCAGGAGTCAAATCATTTGAAACATTTATACCCTTGTTAAGTTCATCAATGAATTAGCATTTTTGCTAAAGCTTTATGCGTATGCTTATCTTGATTGCTTGCATGCTAATGGTAGAATGTCACAAGTAAACATCCGAAAAATGGAAAAATAAAAATAAAAGAATCAGTCTGCTGGGCTGAAATCCTAAAAGGGCGGTCCAGACAAAAATTAAGACAAGGTTCGATAGATCGAAAACCCGTAAGGGCGGTCTATGCAAAAAATAGAATCAAAGATATATCATCATCTCATCTTTGGAAGGGTACGTGACATCCTATACCTCCAAACATTTCAGGTAAATAGCTTCCAAGCAATCATCGCTTACAAAATCTGGTTTCAAACTAGATCCAAGATCTGAACTCGAATCTAATTCAACGAACCCATGGTCGTCTCTTTGAGGCAGTCATCCATGGAATCCCTAATAAGACAAATCCTAGGGGCAACCATGCACTAACACAAGAGAAGGCTCTTCAATGAATGAAGCCAACGACACCTACAATGGATAAACATACATCATATGATAAATATTGTTCGTGCATAAAATCATGCATACATTACATTCGCATCATGACATTTACAGGTAAAAACAATGCCAAACTGGGGTAACACTGTCCCAGTAAACTTCACCTCCACTTGACAAACCTACAAACACCAAGAAGGACGATGGCCCACTCAAGGCTAAATTCAACATTGCAAACACAAAAGCCTCCTAAAATAACAGAGCAATCTTCGAGATATCCTTGAATTTCCATTAAACTTATTTATTTATCATGTTTTAATTTTTGATTAAAGGGGCAAAAATATTTGCTTTGCATAAACTTAATCAAATAATTAAAACATGCATCACAAAATGTATTAACATTACACCTTTTTCTCTAATGTATCATAGGAAGAAAGTCAACTTCCTATTAAGGAAATTCAAAATACAATCGAAGAAAGAAATTGTTATCTCGATGATTGAAGAAAGAAACAATCTCATCTACCAACCGAAGAAAGAAACAGTTATCTCAATAGGGTCGCCTTTGAAACAGATTCAAGTACCCTACTCTGGCAGTTCCAATGGTCAAAACCAACCGAAGGTTAACACACGAGGGGCACACAATTACCACAAACGAAGAAAGAAACTGTTGCCGACCACTAAAGGGACGCCTCAGAAAGAAACGATCGACTTGCCAACAAGGGGCACCAAGTATCTAGAGAATTCGAAGAAGGAAATAGACAACCGTATGAAGACACTGCGCTAGAAAGGAAGGCCCATGTCATCAACGATCGGGGACAAAGAAATCACCAACCGCACCGGTCAGGTATATTCTCAATCCCTCCGCTCCTTTTCATGTGATCATACTAGTTATACAACCAGCAATTATCACATGAGGGGCAGCTGTGAGCACGAGATTTCGTACCAGCTCGCGCATTCAATGATGACGGCTTTTTGAGATTTTTCTCCTTGGATCACATAGTTTTCGACCATCCGATGATCTTCAAATGTGAGTTCTCCTCATTAAAAATAATGTTTCGGGCCCTAAATAAATATTTAGGACCACATAAAATATTTAAAAGCCTTAAAGTGAAAATTTAAAGGCTTAAAATATTTTTAAGGGACACAAATAAATATTTAAGGATCCAAAATAACTTAATTAAATCATGAATATATTTTAAGAAAATATTTGTATATATGAATATAAATATAAATAAATAAATGAATATATATATATATATATATATATATATATATATATATATATATATATTTATTTATTTATTTATATTTATATTCATTGGGCGTGACCCAAAGAAATACTTTGGGCCACACAGGGCTGGAATTTCCAAACACCTCGCTGGAATTTCCAGCGAGCCCGGTCTAACCCCGGCTTGAACTCCTATAAATTTTGGATTTTTTTGAATTGAAGGGGGGCTCGTAATTTTAGAAAAAAATCTAATTTTTAGAGGAAAAAACTACAAAAATATTTTCTTTCAAATTTTCTTTTATAATTTGAATCTAAAACACGTTTGGATTCTAAAACTTTTGATTTTGAAATCAAATTTCTTTCATCTATTTCTTCTTAAATCCTCAGATATTCTCGGGTCTAAAACAAATTTAGAACCCAAGTCTGATTATCTTTTGGATAAATAAACATTTATTTTCCACACAAACACAACTGAAAAACAAACGAGGAATGATCCCGGGGATCATGCGGATACGCCGAAGTGGATTCACGTCGAAAGGGTAAGCCTCTGAATTCCTAGAACTGTGAATTTTGCGCTCATCGTCAGCTACTTCTTTTTCTAATTTTATCTGTGGACCTAGAATTTTTATTATCACTGTAAATGTTGTAATTTTCTTTCTTCATTTGTAATTTCTTTATTAATGAAAATTCATATTAGAATACCCCTACAAAGGGAATACAAATTATTCCCAGATAATAGGCCTCACATTTTAACATGCTGTCATTTTCACTAATAAAAATTGACCAACATATGTGTAAATAAAAATGAACCATTTTATTTGAAATAAGAAACCATCGATGTTTTAATGACATATGTGTAAATATTGTGCCATATCACATGCTAACTGTTGTGGATGCAGGTTAGATGTATGCCTAGGATTTTATTTTCCTTCACGTATTGTAGATATTATTTTTGGGAAATGTAATTGATAGATTAGGCAGGCAGTTGCATCCCCGAGGTTATGTAACCCCGGTGGACTGCACCGATAATCCCTCGCGCTCTCGGCTCATCGCTCCGTGTCATCCACTCACAGCTACCTTCTCCCCCTTTGCTATCTGACCTTGGACAATTTGCTCAAGGTGGAGATTAAAGGTGTTGGACCCAGTAAGGGTGTAAAATAGGTCAAAGGGGGCGTGAATGACTCTTTTTCGAGTTCACGCTTAACTTCAGAAAGATGCTTCTGAGTAAGCGTATGTTACTCAGAATCCCCTTTTATGTTTTATGTGTTTTTAATGCAGAATAAAATAACACAAATATAAATGAGCTGAGTAAGGAAATGCAAACAACTATTTTTATCCTGTTTCAGCCTCTGCCTAATCCAGTCCTTGGAAACTCCAGTCCAAGATTTAATCCACTATTAACTCTTCTTCTAGTGAAGAGTAAACCTTTTACAATGCCTAGATTGAAGTACCCTTCAACATTCTTTGCTAAGCTATACCAATACAGAAGTTCCATCCTTCTATATCTAAGGCTCTGAGCTTCGTCTCTAATAAGTACCTTTCTTACCACTATCTTACCCTCAGCTTAGTGTAAGTTACAATAGTTTTGCAAAAATAATTTTTGTGAACTTCTGAACTTTGTTCCAGTCAGTTCAATTACAAACAGATGGAATTTGAATGTTTGCTATGAAAAGGTTGTAAGCAGATTGAGATTTGTTTTTGCTTTAGTACTTGTGTTAAGATTTAGCAACCTTCTCAAATGCGGGAAAACTTCTTTTTATAGAGGGAGAGAATTTTTCCATTGAAATAAGGACCGTTGCTAGAAATACTGCCATTGCCTCTCAGTCTTGTTTCCGTTAACAATTAGTTAGAGAGCTCGTTTAGGTTGATTTTGCGGGTCCACTTTATACTTGCAGATTTGTTTCAGACTAGCAGGTGAGATTTGTTCCTGAATTTGCAGCAACTTTTGTTTTGTAGTAGACATAAGCCCAAGGCGCTCGACGGCATTAAATGCTAAGTTAGTTGTTTTGACTTTTTGGCGTCGAAAGATTAAGTTGACCTTTGGCAATACTCAGAGGGGCCTTTTCACGGTCTGAGTCATGAGTGATTCTTCTGAGATATATCTTTAAGTTCTTCTGATTAATCCTTGTGCTTTTGATACGACGTTCTTATGAACTCAGAACTTACAAAACAATATATCCTTCAGAATCCAACCATCTCCCTCATTTTGTTGGTTCTGAGTGAAGTCAAGCATAGGATGCACTTACTCCCTCATAATCTTATGCATACATATTGATTAATGAATTATAAGAAAGTCAGTACAACGAAGAGTTGTACTTAGGAGTAGAAGTAAAATTTTTTTCATTGATAGAGTTTTAATTACAGAGTTTTTACAATAAATGAGATAATTACAAGGGTTTTTCTTTAAGAGCTACAAAATCATCTTGATGAGTCTTCTCTAGCTGATCTATCTCCATGGAACTGCTTGAGGGTTGGCTGGAAATCATCCGTCTTTCCCAGATCTGCTTGAAGCCGTGCTTGTCCTTCTCCCTCCACTCAGCACCAACAAGTTGAGCAACTATCTTCTGCTCATCAAGCGTAAAGTTCTGAAAGACTTCTTGAATAGCTTTTGCATTTACTTGAAGAGGAGGGACAATCTGCTGAATCAGCCATGCAGCTTTGCTAGGAATAGAGGGAAAGATGCTTTCAAGGATTACTTAGAGAGCCTTCTGATTCCATAGCCACTGAGTGTTTAGGCCATTCGCCAAATACTACAGGAACGGAATGATCTAACTGTTATGTGAGCAGAAGGAGTGAAGAGATAGTCCACCAAGCTAATCACTAAGCCCATCAATGCTCTTCTGAAGGGCCTCTAAAGTGCTTGCATTCCTTGCCACCACTATGTCTCTAGCTTAAATTGTGGTCTTGGTAAGGGCAGTAGCGTACATCTGAATATGTTCCTCCATTTCATCCATAGCCTCATTCTTTTGAGCAAAGGTAGTCTCAGTGATCTGCTTGTGAGCCTCTTCAACAGTTTTGAAGATCTCAGACTTCACCTCCCTTTTTAAATTCACAATAGCTTTAGGAGTTTCAGCCTTGAAATTATTTAGCATCTCAACAAGACTATTTTGGATCTTCTCTTGCTGCCATAAATAGAAAGCATTCTGAGTCCTGAGCACCTGCATGTCACTTTTTATCCCCATGGAGTAATCCGTTGTTGTGCGCTCAATGGCAATCCCCAGAGTAGAGATTACATCTACCATCTACTTCTGGATTATCTCCTTCACCCCACTAACTTCATTGTGAATTATTATTAGCCCCTTCTCATCATCTTCCATTGTCCCGTTCAACTTCTGGAGAGCCTCTAGAATATCAACGTAGTTGTTGAGCCTTATCTCCATGAGAGGTTGTAAATGCTTGATTAGATCAGAACGTATTTGACTTGGTAAAGGGATTTTGTTAGTCCTTTCCATGATAATTTGCGCCTATTCTGAGATGAGAGCCACACTCTGGGAAAGTTGGCGGTTGAAGGGGGCAAGCTTCAAATCCACTATGGAGTTATTGAGGCGAAGGGCCATGGTCAGGAGATTATCAAGACTCTTGCCCATATGATGAAGAGAATTGATAGGAACAGAGGTGCCAGGATTTCCTCCCTCAGCAATTTCACCAACCATCCATCCTCTGCTGACAAGAGACTCATCCCCAAAGATCCTTCGCTCCGTAGGTCTGGAGATTAGAGTGATTGGGCTGTTAGGATCTTCCAGAACCTTTGGCATAGAAGGATGCTTTTGTTGTTGTTGTTGTTGCTGCTGCTGAGTCTTCGTCTCATTCACAATCTAAACTTCATCATCTGAATCATCCTCCAAAACAACTTCCTCCCTTATTTCCTCTGGCCTTATGTTGTATTTGTCAAAGACAGAGAGGGCCATAGCAACAAACTCATCAACAGGATCTAATGCTGAAGGTTGAGAACTCCATTTAGCCACTACAGTCCTCTGAACTGCCTCATTCTAAAGAGCTGATAGGAACGGGTCTTCCTCTGGCACAACCTCTTTCAGCAGAGATGGTATATCAGTCTCTTCTTTCTTATCTCCATTCTTCTTCCCCTCAATTTCATTCTTCTTCTCTTCACCTTCATCCTTCTTCTCCTTAGACTTATCCTCCTTATCATCTTCAGCTTTTTTAGCCTTTGCCTCAATCTCCTTGGATATCTTTTGGGTGATAGATACTGCTACTGCAAGAGGATCTGTGTCAGCTATTGAATATCCTCCTGGAGTAGACAGAAATTATTGTGGTGTCTCAAGGGATGCAGTGAATAGATGAGATGGATCAAATACAGAAACTTGTTAGTCTAGAGGAGGGGATTGTGGTTTCTTCTCCAGTATGAAGTTGGTAGGATTAGCCACCTTTGGAGGGACTAGACTTTGGACCACTGGAAGAGCCCCTAAGGGTAACTCAAAATCAACTGAGGTCCCTTCCAAAACCTTACCATCTACTTCTTCTGAGTCATCCTCCTCTGTTTCAAACATGCTCTTCTCCTTCATTTTACTTGTGAACTCCTCTAGAGCAGGCATTTTCTTTCCTTCTGTTAAAGCCCTCTTCTTTACTTCTTCAACAACAATCCTTATATCTCAAACTATCCCTTGGCGAGGAACATGAGTGTAGACATCCACCAAGCTTCAGTTTACTACCCTTATCATGTGATCCTTTTAAGGATCATCTTCTGCAATGACAGTTTCGCTATAAGTTTTGGCTTTCTTCTTCCTCTGCCTCTTTTCCTTCTTTTCTCTTTTCTCCTCTTCACTCACCTTGATCTCCTCAATCTTCTCCACCTTCTCTCCCTCATCGTCAGCACCTATCTCAAGCTCTTTCTCCTCATCTTTTTCTTCTTCGACTTTCTCAGCCTCATCTTCACTGAGAATTACCATGTCAGGATCAAAATCTCCCCTCTTTCTTTTGGTAAGAATGCTAATAGGTTGATTATCTTCTTCATCTTCTGAGCTACTTTCCTCATATGGCCTAGGCACATATTTGAACTTATTCATGGAATATGTAATTCCTTGAGCCTTCCCTTCAGTTGCTTTAGCAGGAGTTATTAACACTCCCTCAGCAGCAAGTGCTTTACTTCTGCTAATCCTGCTTCTTTTAGCCTTAGGAACTTCTTCCTGTTTCAGTACAGGTTCTCTTTGTCTCTTGGGGGAGACTTCCTCAACCCCTTTGGCCACTTCAACCTTCTTTGCTGCCCTGATTCCTTTCTCCCTTCTCTTCTTCATTATGTCCTTATTCATAGCCTCCTCCCTATCCCACTTCATTCCATAGTCCACCTTCTTTTCAAAAGTCTCCCTTAAAATTTCACTACCCATTAATCCTTCCTCCTCTAAGTAGTCTATGTCACAGAATACACAATTCTGTTGATTAATCCTCCAAGAGTAAGCTTATGATGCAGCATATGCTGCATAATGATTACAGGCCAGTTGACCTTCTTCTTCTCCACCAGATGATATAAAATGTAGTGATCATAGCTAGATACTGCATTTGTCGAATTCAGCTTCTGAAGTAGAAGATGAGCCATTATGAATTGCTAGTATCTAGGCTCCTGAGGTATATGGGTACTTATCTTCTCGCCAAACCATCCTTCTAGCATATATGCCTTCCTATCATAGTCAACAGAGTCTTGACATCCTTGTCTCAGAGCCAAACCTTCATCTTTCATGTTTAACAACTTTGCTAGAAAAGCTGGAGTAATGGTGATTTCTTTCCCTTTAACTTTTGTTTTGAGCTCTTCATCTCTCACGGTACATCTTCTTAGATTTTGATAGAACTCAGAAACTATCTTGGGAAAGGTTGACTCCTTCAGTTTGATCCAAGTTCCAAGTTGATGAAACTCAATCGTTTCTTTGTAAGGAGATGCTTGAATGAAGGCATTATCTCCTAGAAATCTCTGTGGGATAATATTTGAGGGATTTGACCTATATAGAACAGGTTCAAAGGTCTTTGGAGGGATATTTATGATAACTTGTTCTTTGGGACCGACTTTTGATGGCCTTGTTCTCTTGGGTGCCATTTTTGTGTGAATGGGTTTGAGAAAATTAGGGTTTTGAGAGAAGAAAGGGTTTTCTCAGTGAAAAAGAAAAGAGCTCTTGTGAAATTTGGGTAAAGAGTTTGGGTGATGAACAGTCTTTTCTTTTATATAGAGGTGTTTTCAGAGGGATGGAAAAGTAATTTACCACAGTGACGGTTTCAGCATTTACCATTTAAAATATAGGTAACCGTCAAAAGCGTGATTAACGGATGAATGTGAACAGTTTTTATCCTAGGGATCTAGCTAAGGATTTGGGTTTTTGAATTTTGAAATGTGGAGTAGTTAACGAGTCAAATCTTCTGAGAAGTGTTTCCTTTAGTTTCAGAGAGTGACTATCGCTTCTGAGACACATTGTACTTTTGAGTAATTACTCCTTCTTTTGAGTAACATTCATACTGGATTGCTCATACCAATTTCTCTTCTGAGGAAGGCAAATTGATCCTTTCTCAGAGGTTTGGTGAAGATGTCAGCTCTTTGCTCTTTTGTAGAGATGTATACCAGCTTAACATCCTTTTTGAGAACGTGTTCTCTTATGAAATGGTGTCTGATGTTAACGTGTTTCATCCTGCTATGCTGAACTAGATTCTTTGATAGATCAATTGCACTCTTGTTATCGCAGAGAATCTCTATGCATTCTGACTTTACTCCATAATCTTCAAGTTGTTGTTTGATCCACAGTGCTTGTGCAACACAACTTCCAGCAACCATGTATTCAGCTTCTGTAGTGGATAGAGCTACTGAGGTATGTTTCTTGCTATTTTAAGAGATGATACTGTTTCCCAGAAAATGACATCCTCCAGTAGTGCTCTTCCTTTCCAATTGATCTCTTCTATAGTCAGCATCAGTGAATCCTTTTAATGAGAATTCTTCATTATTTGGATACCATAATCTAGCTTCAATGGTACCAATCAGATATCTGAGGATTCTTTTTACTATGCTCAGATGTGATTCTCTACGATCACTTTGGTATCTAGCGCAATAACAGAATGCATAGTGAATGTCAAGCCTACTTGTAGTAAGATATAGTAGAGAGCTAATCATTCCTCTAAACATCTTCTGATCGACCTTCTTGCCTTCTGAGTCTTTGCTGAGTGTGGTGTTGGAAGCCATAGGGGTTGACATTTCCCTTCCATCTTCCATACCAAATTTCTTTAGAATCTCTTTGGTATACTTAGATTGATTTATGAATATCCCATGTGGACTTTGCTTGATTTGGAGTCTAATAAAGAAGGTTAATTCTCCCATCATTGACATCTCAAATTCATGTTTCATTTGAGAGCTGAATTCCTTGCACATCCTTTCATCAGTGGCTCCAAAGATGATGTCATCAACATAGATCTGAACAAGGAGAATATCCTTATTCTTTCTTCTGATGAATAAGGTTGTGTCTATCTTGTCTTTGATGTATCCCTTTGAGGTGAGAAGGCTTGTTAATCTTTCATACCAAGCTCTGGGTGCTTGCTTAAGACCATATAGAGCTTTCTTTAGCTTGATTACATGATGAGGAAGTTTTGAGTCGTCAAAGCCTAGAGGTTGCTGAACATAGACTTCTTCTGAGATGAATCCATTAAGGAAGGCACTCTTTACATCCATTTGATATAATTTGAATCCTATATGAGATGCAAAGGTACATAGGATTCTTATTGCTTCAAGTCTAGCTACTGGAGCAAATATTTCATCATAGTCTATCCCTTCTTGCTGCTTGTATCCTTGAGCCACCAGTCTTGCTTTGTTTCTTACTATGTTTCCATCTTCATTAAGCTTATTTCTAAACACCCACTTAGTTCTGATGACAGATTTGTTCTTTGGCCTTGGAACAAGATCCCACACATCGCTTCTAGAGAACTGGTCTAGCTCTTCTTGCATGGCCATCATCCAACTTTCATCATGTTCTACGTCCTCAAATTTCTTTTGTTCTATAATGGAGACAAATGCTGGATGACTTGTCATTCTGCTGAGTTATCTTCTGGTGAGAATGGGGTTCTAAGGTGTATCAAGGATCAGTCTTTCTGGATGGTCCTTCTTAGTTCTAGCTTCTCTGGGCAGATCATGATGGATAGGTGCCTCCACTACTTTTGGTTATCTTTCTTCATCTTCATGTTCTGAGAATTTGATCTCAGATGGTTCATCCTTTGTTGACTTTTCTCCTTGTGTTAACTCAGAGGGTTGTTTATGTGAGACAGAATCTCCATCATCCTCTGAGCTCTTTCTTATACC
>CATIWQ010471386.1:0-21936 GCA_949673415.1 Euphorbia schlechtendalii | reverse complement strand
CCAGTTTTCAAAACCATAGTTGTAATATCTTGCTTCCATGAAACAAGTGCAAGTTACTTTCAGATGTTATAATTTGTTATTATTACTTGGTGTTGCTTGTAAATTTTTATACCGGAAATAGTTAAAAGTAGTGATAATAATAACCACTTGTAACAACGATTTGATAGAAAGAAAGCAGTTGTCAAGGAAGTTAATTTATAACAAGTAAAATAACTAACTAACTAATAATAATTAAATGGGAAGTCAATATGTTTTTGTGGTTTGATATTACTTAATTAGTTTGATTCCCGTTTGGTGTGATTTTTGGTCCGCCAAAAACTGGACACCAAAATGAAATCCAACCAGATGAATGCATCATTTTTATGAAACTGAGTCACTTGTAATTTTATAATAATGTTTGGATTTAATATTCAATATTGTCACATGAAAATTTGCAAAATAAGCTGGACCGAAGCTAGCTTTTGTAGTTGTCAACATTTGTTTTTTTATAATTAAATTAATGTAACCATAATTATTAATCAATTTATTGTTTACATCTTTAACACATCCATGTGCATCTTATATTTATTTATTTTAGCCAAACCATAGATTTATATTTAATATTTCGTCCATTTTATTAGGTAGATATTTTATATTTGGGTATAGAAAATAAAAGGGTTTCATTTCTTTCAATTTGTATAGTCTACTATAATATTGTGACGAGTTTCAAACCGAAAATTTTAAAACAAATGTAATAAATGTTAAACTTATTTTTCTACTAAATACTGTTAGCTTCCTAATATAACTTTAGATATAGATTAATTTGAAGTTGATTTAATAAATAGTTCGGTAGATAATACCACTGAAACCCTTTCTAATGAAATATTTGGATTCATAACTCGAAAACTTGTTTTGCCTATTGATGTCTTTCTACTAATTTTTCAAGACTTTGAATCTCAAAATGCACAACTACAGTTTTCGGCTTTGTTCTTTTCAACTTCTGAAAGCTGAACTGGATTAAATTTAACTGAACTGAACTTATTTCAGTGTAAATTTATAACTACACATAGCTGAACCTAACTGAATCTAACTTAACTTAACTTAACTTGATTGTAGTTGAAGAGAACAGTACCTTCTTTCGATGATTGTTTGGCTGAACTTGCTGATGTTCGGGCTCATAAGCATCAACTTCATTTGCAATATGTAGGCATTGCTTTCACTTTTCGTTTTTCAAAATTTTGGTATGAATATATACGTTTTTGTTTTATTTTTTGCAATGTGCTTGCATAGGTTTGAGGTATTTTTTGCATGAGACTTGCAACTTATTGTTTGACTATCATAACTGAACAGCTTGTATCATCTTTCCTTTATACATAGTGTTAGCACGGTTAGCCTGATCTGATGAAGAGACAATACCTATTAGCAGGAGTGTCCAAATATAGGACGGAATGAAACTGAGTTGTCCCTCTACACACTTTAAGCATTCAAAAATCCAAAAATTCATATTCCCGAGAATCCCTCAAATTCTGTCTGTATAAGTTGAGATTTTTAGGTAACCATTTTAGTAGTATTTGCATATATAAGTTTACTATACATCTTATTCAACATAGGAATCTGTTAAGTTGGTGCAAAAAAATGCTGCTGAAAGATTGAGGTCTCTTGAAGAGGAATCGTAGAAGTCTGGTATATTGCTTATCCATAGTTTCTCTAGAATTTTTCGGTGTAATTAGGACAAGTTGGATTTTGTTTTGAGTATCACCTATGCAATTCTCTAAAGGGGTGTTTCTCAAAAACTTATCTTTTTTTTAACCTATTTTTAAAAGTTTCTTTTAAGTTAATAAGTAAAAAGTAAGAGCTACTTTTCACTTACCTCCTTAAAATGGACTTTTAAGTTAAAAAAAAAGGAATGAGAAAAACTTCACTAATTAATTTTTAAGTTAAAATTTTCTTGTAAGTATCTTTCAAATTATAAGTTATAAGTTTAGAAAAACACCCTCTAAATATCTATTAGTGGATGAATGAAGAAGGGAAGAACATTTTGATTCTTATTGTTGTCAATTTGCAACGTCTACTGATGGTGTACACTGTTTAAAGTTTTTTTTTTTTTTATATCTTATGAACGTTGAGTTGCACTTCTCTTATAATAATAAAGCCTTTGAACTTTTGTCCCTTTTATATTAGTAGTCAAATAAAAAATGTGGTTCTATAAGGTATTGTGTTTTATCTAGGTATTATGGAGCAAATGCATGTATAATGGGTTGGGAGCCTACAATTGTGATGCGGCTTGTTTTAACAATGGAGCAACTTCCATTTTTGATTTTGTGATTCATGAGGAAACTTCATTTGTGCGAAATCATGTACGGAAGAATTGATGTGGCTAATGATCTTCGATATACACACATTAATCTCTATCCTTTGGGCAGAAGTGTGATCTACGTGGAAGATTTGACTTGGCCAATGAATTTTGGATGGTGTTTCTCAAAACTTCTCATTTTCAACTTTTAACTTAAAAATGTTTTTTAAGAAGATTTTAACTTATAAGTCAGACAGTGAAGTGTTTCTGATAACATTTTTTAACTTAAAAGTTAAAAATAAGACAGAAGTTAAAATTAAGTCAGACTTACTTTTTAAAAGAATCACTTATAAAACATAAGTTGGAAAATGAGAAGTTTTGAGAAACACCTTCGTACTTACATTCTGATTGATGTGGATAAGAATACTTTGTTTGATACTTTAATGAGTAACAATATTGTCTTTTCGTATGATGCATCGATTATTTCTCAATGTAAAACTATATTTAGGAGATTTGTTTACTGTCTTTTTAATTGGATTAAGCATAAAAATAATTTATTAGCTCAAACTTTTCTAGAGCAATTTATTTGGCTGAAGAAACGGATTTTGGAACTCTATTCTTCCCGATTGTGTTACTCGCTTTACTTACCTTAGATTTGATATGAATTTTTATCTTAAAAAAATCATAGAAAAATGATTTAAAATGAATTCAATTACACTTTATACCAATATGAAACTAATTCGTACTTTTCTTTTCTGTGAATGTAATATCGGAATGAATAAATCTCGCACATCAACTAGAAGTTGGAAGGATCATGTGTAAATAAGTATACACATATATTTTCACTAGTTTAGGAATTTTCAGGATAAATTCTCCAGAACAAATCCATGACAAGTTACCTTTGGAATGAATGATATTAAACCGTATAAGAATTTTCTTTGTGACTATTTTCACTGGTATAGAGATTTTCAGGATAAAATTTCCAGAACAAATCCACGAGAAATTACCTTTAAAATGAATAATATTAAACCGTATAAGTATTTTCTTTGTGACTAAATGAAAGAAACAAACAAAAGTAATGCCTAGCAATATAAATAACTTATTTCAATACTTTTCATCCTATGTCTAGACACCAATCAAGTAAATGTCACATACCATTATTATCCTAATAAGTTAACTTTCTTTTGTAAAAAGAACAGTCAGATTGTAGGGCATATATATTGCTTTGCATAATTATAGGTAATATTACCCAAATATTGTGATCATATTATTGAAAGTAATTCCAACAATAATTTGTGGTCAATGCGTTAAAACAAAGTCAATTATTGCTTAAATTTGGAAAGTACTAATATGTTTTACTATACAATTTACTATTTATATAGGCATAACATTTGGAACATTGTACATAATGAAACAGTACATGTTTGATTAGGAAAGATCATCTAATAATTGTTATATATATCTTTCAAATCTGTGAATTAAATATTGCAAGTTTTAGTATGCAAATTACTATCTATCTAGTAATCAACTATCCACATTCAGTTGTTAAAAATGCTGTTAATTAAAATGTGTTTTTGGCAAAAGTTGACAATAAATATATTGGTGGAAGATTGGAAATAGAAATCCAATATATCTGCATTAACTTATCAAACAAAAACAAAGTATTGCTTCAAGAAAAAACAAAGTAATCAGCTATTCAGTTTACCTTAACAATGTTCATAATATATCTGATATTAAAATATTTAAGTAATTAAAATTATTTATCACGAATAATAATAAAAAACAATAATAACTAAATTATTTTAGTGATAATAAATAATTATTAATTAATATTTGAATAATTTTATATATTATTATAATATATATTTTTATATAATTGCTTTAATAGTAATTTATAAAATTGTGTATTAACATAATCAGTAATTTATTATCAATAATTACTGATTATAATATGTGATAATTATTATAATTTCTACAGCATTAGTTATGCAAATGAGAATATGAAATGCGAAGATATGGCCTGGATGGAGTAGAGGCGAAATTCATGAAAATCTTGAATTGATTTTACTGGATTCAATTTAACTACATAAATTTTGGTAAAAGTGAATAAGTGAATAGATTGTTTCGTGCGAACTATTTTTCCTAAAATTTTAAAATAATATGACACAAAATAGATGGAAAAAAATAAATAGAAAGAAATGAAATAATTAGAATAATGTAAAAAAGTGTGAAAATCACATCAGAAATCTTAGAGAAAGAGACAGGCAGACAGGGAAAGGATTTCATTCCCACCTAAATTACCTGTAACCCCACCTTTTTCCAACTATATTTCTCACTTACCCTACCTTTTTCTTTAATTTATTTGTTATATTTTACAAGCTAAATTAAAAAAGTACTATGTGATTTAGATCATTTTCAAAATAAGATTTGTGGTATTACGAGTTTTAAAAGAGGTTCGAGGTTTGTTGCTGTTATCAAATCGAGGATTTTCCGTCTACGCCATTAAAAATGTTGACGTGGACAGGAATAATTTTGAAAATCTTATTTGTTTTCATCTTCTTCTCTTGTCAAACCCTAAGCCACAACATCTCATCCCTCTTTGTCTCTTCCTTTCATCTTCGCCACTTACCTCCACCCTGTTTAGTCTAGCACTGGCTTCTTGCTGTTAAACCCACCATCGCTCAGTTTGCCAGTGCGCTTGATTTGCATTTCACGAATGATTACTAGGCCTTGAAAGGTAAGATTAATCATTTGTTACTTCAGTTGAAGCATCTTGCCTACTTGGATTTGAGTTTCAATGATTTTCAAGCAACTCTATTTCCTCATTTCAATGCTTATTTGAAATATTTGAGTTAACTGCCTGTTTCTAATGATGGTTTTATTGGAACTCTATCAAATTGGCCTAGAAATATCTCTAGTTTGAGGTATCTTAATCTCAGCTATAATAGGTTCAATAATATCGAAAACCTGGGATGGTTTTTTCATCTTCCTAATCTGGAAATTGTTTAATTTGAGCGGGAATAACCCCATTAATGGCGGATTCTGGTTCCGTATTGTTAGTGAGTTGCCTAATTTGACAAGCTTGAGTTTAAGATTTTATAATCTTAGTGATTTTGCTGGGAATTCTGGTTTCCCCAAAATTCATCATTGTCCGATCTTGATCTATTGTTCAACAAACTATCTTTCACGGCATTTCATTATTTTCAAAATATGACTTTTGTAGTTTCATTAAAAGGGATTAAGGTACTGTTGCGGCGGACTGAGCAACGGTGGGTTCAATGGCGAGAAATTGGTGTGTAGATTGAACGGGGAGGAGGGGCGAAGGTGATATGAGTGTCAGGATGAGAGGAGGAGATGTGGTGGCTTAGGGTTTGACTAAAGAAGGAGATGAACAGAAACAAGATTTCCAAAAGTTCCCCTATCCACGTCAGCATTTTTTACGACGTGGATGGAAAAACCTCGATTTGATAATGACAACAAACCTCGAGCCCCTTTTTGAGACCCATAATACCACAAATCCCATTTTAAAAATGTCTTAAACTACGATGTACTTTTTTGAATACCCTATTTTATATATAATTACCAGATTCGAACTGTTTTTAACATGTTTATTTGGTTATCGAAAACTCCTTAAATAGAGGTTTTTTTGTTTCTTTGATACGAAATTGCAGTTTTAATTGTTTAATCAAGAATTCAAGTTTATCTTTACAAATTTCAAAGATAATATATTTTAATCAATTATAACAACAATCAACAACTATTAATCGAGTGTTTAATTTATCTTACAAACTAAGAGCATCTTTAATAGCTTGTGGATTCCAAGTCTAGATAACATGTTGAATAGAAGTTTCTTTTGATGATATGATAATAATCTTATAAATAGAGGAAATTATATTAAGGACCAGGTCCAAAGGATCGGATCCTTGCATGCTTGTCATGTGTCCCAAAAATGAATATAATAATAGAAAATTAAAAACATAAATTCATTTTTGGAACACATGACAAGTATGCAAAGATCCAGTCATTTGAACCTGGTCCTTAATATAATTACCCTATAATTAGACAATGTCTATTTATAATATATGAATAGTAGATTGTCTATTCCTTTTTAAATAGTATTTATTATAGATAATTTTCATTTGGTTGTCTACATCTAGACAATCAAATAGATATTGTCTACAATTAGTGATGACATGTAGGTGCCACATCATATAGGTGAGATGAGCTAGACAAGTTACTAAAGATGCATTTCAAATTGATTGTCTATTCATTCTGATATTTTAAAACAATTTGTGGAATAGACAAACTATTAAAGATGCTCTAAGTTTATCATTGTTTATTATTGAAACTATTTTTTAATGAGCCATTATCCATCACTCTATAAATTTTGGACTTCATTTGTTTACTATCACAAGGGAACCAAAATATGTTTCTAGAAATAAATAGACAACAAAATCATTTTAATTTATTGTTGCGGTTGTTGACAACAATTTATTTTTTCAAATAGTTATTCAATATATTAAAGAAAATGCTACAAATATATGTTTAATAAGTTTCTAAACGTCTTTAAAGTGATAATAAATACGATGACCAAAAGCAATAATGTGTTGATCATATGAAGGCTTTAACGATGTCTCTTCCAATTAACTTTCATGTCTTTGAGACAGTTGCTCCGGGATGCTATCTTGTCATTCAAGACTTGGTAGGTGTCTCTTTTCACTTCCACGACTGACCTAGTTTTTCTATTCAATCTCCATATATAAAATAGTGATAATTGTTGGTTCATCAATGTTTTAAAAATCACCGCATGGCTTCGCCTATGTCCCACCTAGGTGTTATTGTGGTAGATGCTACCTGATTTTATACACTTAGGCAATTTTAGGCCCCTGGTCGACTTTTTGCCACCTAGGCAATTCCTTAATTGATTTCTCCACCTCGAAACCCCTTAATCTGATTTTTTCAGCAATGTCTAGACGCATTCTTTCAAGATAACAATATTTATAATATTTATTGTTAATTATTATTCGGTGAGGCTAAATTTACACAACTCCTATTTACACAATTTACACATTACAAGCCTCCACCATCCATTATTTTTTTAATCCTATGGTGATTAAAACAGGCCCATTCTAACCCTTTTCATTCCAAATTAAAACATCCCTCCCCCTAATTAATTACAATCCTCTCTGTTCCACTTTTTAACTCTCATCGATTTATATTATTTGCTTCTCTGTTGTTACGCTCTAGTTCACACCTGTCGTTCGGAGTATTATTTCACCATCGTTTTCATGTCAAATTCTCTCTTACAAGTTTCTCCAAGTCATTCCCTCTTGTGTACTTTTAATTTCCTTCACTTATAATTTCTTCCTTTGGTGCCTTGCTCTAGTTATGTTTTGAAGAGGTTTGTGTAAAGTATTGATAGGGTTTAATTTGAGTTGCCTTTGGATTTGAATCACATGAGCCTCTTTCATATGCACCTGCCTAGTTATTTGACCATTTTAAGAAAGAGCACTCTTCAATCCAAAAGTTTTTATTAGCTTAAGATGGATGAATAAGACTTACTTTTACATGATCTAATTGATTGAGTCTTTGAAAGCAATTACATGTACTTTTTTTGGTAAAAAATATTGAATTCGATTCTTTAAATTTCTAGTGTGCCGTAAGTGTAATTTTTCAGTTAAATTATTCCTTTATAGGTTTTGAATTGAAATTAACTGGATATATGTATGTACTTGACCTTAATAGATGGATGCAAATAATGTTACAAATTCGATTGATGTAGATAATGATGTAGTGCCTAATAGTTCTATTCTAGATGATAATGGGTCGAACGATGTTATTATAGCACAGGGAATGACATTTGGTACACCTAAGGAAATAGAAATGCTATATAATTCTCATGCTAAGATTAGGGGGTTTGGTTTTTGCCATTGGAATTCGAGAGCAGATGTTGTTCAACTAGTATATAATCTAAACGGATTTCATCGATAAAAAAAATAAATGTGGTTGAAGATAATAGTAACCAAGAGTCTTCGCGCTTTACTAAGTCAAGTAGGATAGGTTGTTGTGCTTCTTTACATTTTGCCTCGAATACGATAACTAAAATGTGGTACATTACGAAGTTTGATGATTTTCACAATCATGAAATGGTTACACCAAAAACTATAAAGTATCTTAGAACACATAAAAGGGTTACCGACATTGTTAGAGCTTTATCAGAAGTTTTTGAAAATTAAGGTGTTCCAGTTGAGAAAGTAGTTAGTGTTTTGAACTCCGGACATGATGAGGTGGCATTTACTAAGAAAGATTGTAATAATCACATTACTGCAGTTAGAAGACAAATATTGGATGTCGGAGATGTTCAGGTGGTGTACAATTATTGTATTCGTCAACAAGAAAAAAATCCTGATTTTCGATATTCAATATCGTTTGACGATGATGGTCGATTGACTAACTTTTTCTAGGTAGATGCGAGATCAAGAATTGCATATCAGATTTTTGGAGATGTTGTTAGTTTTGATACAACATATAGGATGAATAAATATAACATGTTGTTCGCACCATTTGTGGGTATAGACAACCATAGACATACAATATTGTTTGGCTATGCATTATTACAAAATGAAACAGAAGAATCATTCATTCGATTGTTTGGAGCTTGGTTACGCGCAATGGATGGCAAACACATTATCTCATTCAGAACAGATCATGTATTTTTTTTTATTTTTTATGAATGTATTTGATAAGCAAACATTTTTAACGTTTTTTCTTTTTAGACTTTTAAAGTTACATTCTTTTAGATTTGTCACTGTTACCTTTTCATTATGTACAAAAACCATAGAACCAATTTAAATATAATTATCACTTGACACAATTTATAATCCACTTTTTTAAATTCTTGATTACTGATAATTTAAAAATCATTAATAATCCAAATTTTAACATTACAAACAATTTTATTTATATCTATTTTTTTGGGTATACTTTGTTTTATGATATTGAAAGTGTATATTTTTTATTTGTATTTTAGGATGTGGCAATGTTGAAAGCTGTTGGAAAGGTTTTCCCTGCAACTAAGCATCATCTATGTCTGTGGCACATAATTACGAAGTTCCCCGAAAGGCTTTCTCATATTTTTCAAGACAAGTCCAGATTTTAGACAGATTTGAATAGATGTATTCATTCGTCGGTGACCATTCAAAATTTTGAGATGTCATGGGAAAGGTTAATGGTCGAGTACAATTTAACTGAAAATGAGTGGTTACAAGTTTTGTATTCTATGAGACATTTACGGGTTCAATGCTTTAATAAGAATGTATTTTTTGGAGAAATGAATACAACTGGCAGAATTTAGAGTATAAATGCATTTTTTTATGCTTTTATAAAATCGGGAATGATACTAAAAGAGCTTGTACACAAATGTGAAGAAGCAATAGAGAGCCGTTATGAAGTTTTTAGACGTGCTGAAATTGATTCAAATCATAAAGTTCCTATTCTGACACTAAATATGGGTTTAGAGAAGTATGTTGGCAATGTCTACACAAGTGAGATATTCAAACTATTTCATAATAAGCACACTTCGATACTAGGTTATAGACGAACTTTATTAAATGAGGAGTCTATATGGCATGTGTATCGAGTTGAATATGATTGAGAGGAAAATGTTCAGGTTGAATATGATACAAGTACCAAAGAGTCTAGCTGTGAGTGTAGGTTGTTTGAGTTTAAGGGAATTTTGTGCAAGCATATATTATCCATATTTTATATGCTCAATGTCGATGAAATTCCTTCCAATTACATCATGAATAGATGGACCAAAGGTTGCAAGTAGTGTAGCATCAAATACATTGTTGCAAAGCATTGGAGTGAAGGAAATATTGGAGGAGTTACATGTTATGTGTGCATCATCAAATGATGTTTTCAAGAATGTGAAAGAATTTATAAAGTCCACTAAACATAGATTCAATGACGATTTGGGTGGGGTAATAGGTAACGAGACTCATGAGGAAGACAATTATTTTCAAGACAATCAATCCATACAAATTCGTGATCCTAATCTTACCCAAACTAAGGGAAGAAAAAGAGCTTCAAAATGTAAAGTTCCTAGAATCCAAAGTGGACTAGAAGAAGCATCAAATAATAGAGTTCGATGTTCAGCTTGCAACAAAGGGGGACATAACTAGCGTACATGTTCGCAAGTGAGAAATTGACTTTGGTTTACATTTACTTAGACTCATATGTAAGATTCATTCGACAACATATTTCTTTTTAGATACTGTGGTTTCATTATGCACTTCTATTATACATATTTTCATTATGAGACCTCTAGTTTCAATTACAAGAAACATTCTTGTTTAGATGATAACAATTAACCTTTACATTAAAATTACTTAACAAAATGCAAGATTAACAAACATGAAACAAAATTTTAAATCTGATACATTACAACATTTCTTGATTGATTATAATTCAAAACTGCATCAAAAGAAGAATCAGAATTGATAACAAGCAACTCCTTAACTACATCTAATGAAGAATCTAAGCTACCAACAAATAGACAACGAACCTCCGAAGTAGCATATCAAATTGATTATCGAACCCATAAATATAAGAAGAATAGTATCTTTGTTAACCAATTCAATTTCAAATTCAAGATCGTGTCCGATTTGTCAAAGGTTAATATAGCAATTTCGTTGAACTTAGAGAACTCTAAAGTATTTGGATTTAATGGCAGCTCCTAGGAATCTTGTTGGTAAACCAGGATGCAGCGGTCATATATTGAAGGATGAAGATGTAATAAAACTCAAAAATTTGCCCAAAAAATAGAAATCATAGAGTTAACAGGTGAAACGAAGAGGAACGTAATTAATTAGGAGGAGGGCTATTTTAATTAATAGTGAAAGGGTTGAAATGGGCATGTTTTAATCATCATGGGATTAAAAAATAATGGACGGTGGAGGTTTGTAATGTGTAAATTGTGTAAACAGGAGTTGTGTAAATTTTTCCTAACCGATTATTATTAATCCATAAAAATTAGCTCAGTTAGTAAAACTATTGCACATCAAAGTATTTTAACATGGAAATATTATTTCAAATTTCAAACTGAGAAACAAGGCACTATAGGCCATAAAAAATAAGGGATATAAGATAATTTAGATTAGTAGGAGGTGCCCCAAGTAGTCCTCAAAAACCTGTTGTCCCCTGAATTTTCAAAATAACCATGTGGTTTCCTCAAATTTCAAAAAGTGCATAATTTTGCTCCCATGAATGACACATGTCAGCTTATGATTGGAGATAGAACAAATGACATATTTGAAAAGCCAAACCAACAGTTGGTGCGTGGAGTTTTCAGGGAGTTATTCGGTATACTATTTGAAATCTCAAACTAAGAAACAAGGTGCTATACACTATAAAAAACAAGGGATATAAGATAATTTTGATTAGCAGAAGGTGCCCAAGTAGTTCTCAAAAACCTGTTGCCCCCTGAACTTTCAAAATAACCATGTGGTTTCCTCAACTTTCAAAAAGTGCATAATTTTGCTCTTATGAATGACACATGTTAGCTTGACATATTTGAAAACTTAAACCAACCAACAGTTAACGCGTGACGTTCGAGGAGTTATTCGGTATACTATTTGAAAGATGAGGAAGCTACGAGATCATTTTCAAAGTTCAGGTGGCGGTAAATTTTTTGGGACAACTTAGGGCACCTTTTTATACGCATTACAACTAAAAAAATATGTATGGTTGATTTTTTTTATGTAATAACTATGTAAAATTTTTCTGTTTCTTCAATTCTATTTATCTTGAATGTGTAATATTAATTTTTATACTTTACTTTTACACTATAATGACATTTTCATATATTTATAAACTAAAAAGTATGAATATGCCAAGACCCTACCTATGTTCTGGAGTCCTGGAGTCCTCAATCGCTCGATTAGCGCCTGACATTTTAAAACATCGTGACCCATGATGTCCCTTTACAATAAAGAGTATTTTTGAAGAAAATCATAATTTCAATTTCTATTCGAAATGGACAAATAATTTCGTAATGAATTTTTCGGTTCGAAGTGGAAAAATAAAATTTATAAATAACCACAAGAATTGGAAAATCAATGAAAATGAATTTTTATTGGTATTGATTGACATAAAAGATAATGAGATTGTATGAAACTTTATCTCCAACCTTATTATTATCTATTTCTTTATCTATTCATTTATTGTATATTCTTGTTTATTCTTATTAATTTATAACAATACAAGCTTTTTATTATGCTATAAATATACTATATTTCATAATTTTTTATTATTGAAACTATATATGGCGGGATGATAAGAAATCAAAATCAAATTTGTGATATAAAGTAATTTGTGACACGCACATTATATGGGAAAGAAGAAAAAGAGAATATTTAATAATCTTAGATAAAGCAATAGATCGATGTTAAATGATGATACATTGGTAGTAACTTCGTAAAATACCTTAATAAAACTATTATAAGTTTGTGATATTGTTCAAAAAATAGTTGTTAATTTGTTAGCTCACACTATGGTTAGAAGTGTAAATTTTGATGAGCTAATAGAAATTTGATTGTTTGAGACTTCTTATTATGTTGCTCATCTTTTATTAAAAAAATGGTTTTTATTTTTTAAGAAATAACTGATTGCATATGATTAATAAATTTTAAACGTAAAAAGCATACATTTTTGTTTCAATAGAATCCTAAAATGGGTACAAGAAATTTTTTTTTCCCAAAAATTGTGTAGTTTAAAAAAATTTAGCAATAAATGATAAATATTTTTTATTATTATTAAGAATAATGATGTTTATAGAGTATTTTGATTTTAATTCAATATTTAAAAATTACATGTCATCAATGGCGGAGGGACGGGTATGGTGGGGCACGTACCCCCACCGGACGCCCAGAACCACCCATACTCCGTTGGTTGTTGCTTATGTTGGAGTTTGGTGCCCCATCACCGGGAAAATTCTGCAACTGGTTACATAAGATTGAGGAATAGGGATGGTAACGAATCCTAGATTCGGTCCGAATCCGTTTTTTAGGATCTGGATCTTATTTTTATATATCCGTCAGATCAGGGTTCGAATTTTTTAATGAAACACGGATCCGGACCCGAACCCCGTGATTAAAGACTAATTTTATGTTTTTATTTATTATTTACCTCGAAAATATTGGATAGTTATTACTATTTGAGATACATGTAAGTTCAATTGCATGAACATAATTAAATGAGCATGTAAATCATTTGAAACAAGATGAAAGGTACAAGTATAGAAACCGAAACTAATAATTAGATGTTAATTACATGGATCCGTTTATAGACTCGAATCTGTGAGATCTGTTGAATCTCGATTCTAAAATTGTAGATTTAACAAATCCGAGATAAATCCAACTTAGTACATTCAAACGAATTCTTGAACCCAATCCGGATCCGCCCGTTGCCATCCCTACCGAGGAAGATGACTTTTTATATTGATTTAAGAACTCAGCTAAAATGGGGATCGTTTTTTGTTTGAGTTGTTTAATTAAAATGTGGTTGGGTCCACTAGTTGAGATGTTTAATTAAAACGTGGTTGGGTCCACTTCTTGTAGCCTAAATCAATTCTCTCGTATTGCCTCCTTTAATTCAATTTTCAAGTTCTTTTCTTCATTTTTTAATTTTCTGTTTCCTTTTTCTTCAATTATGACCTATATTTAGTGTTCGTAAAATTTTGGTTATACTCGTTATGAAAAGTTTATCCTCTATAACAGTGTCAAAAATCTTGTTCCCTACTTTTCTACTGATAAAATAAAAGTTTTAAATATGAACACGTGTTGTCAGTACCGATTATTAAATAGAAAAATGATGATAACTACAAGTATATAGTTGCGATGTAGTTTTAAAAGATATTGATCTCACAAGGAAGGAATTCGGTTCTAAGGACCAACTAGAGTTACAGAACAAAAAAAAAAGATAAATTGTTGGGTTTGGATGATAGACTAATGGATAGATAGATGCATAAATAGATTAGAGAAGATGTAAACTATATAGATATTCCCTAAGAACAAGTATAGTAGAGAAAAATATGCAAAGTAATCAAAGTTATTTTAAACATTAGATAACTTCAACAAACTCGATTCTAGACGCCCAAACATTCAATAATTCACCGCAGAGCAACACATGAAATGACTTTTCTAAATCTAGGATAAACGAATTATGACACTTATAAGAACCTGGATAACAATAATGATATGCTTAGTACGGGTCACTCTCACATAGTCATATTTAGCAAGTTACCACTCCAAAAATATTGTCTCACTAAATAGCGTTATAATCACAGATCCAATGATTATACACAATCTTGTTAACCCCGAAATCACTCTTAAAGTTAACTCGAAAATATATAACTTGATTAATATAAATGACGCACGACGAAATACTTGTTATGACACATAGACATATCATAAACTTCGAATTAGAAAGTATAAGTAGAAAACAAAGTAAAGTTGTAAGGTATGCGAGTGAAAGCTAAAGTTGATTAAACCGTATCCACTCTTTAAATGGGAGTCGTCAACTCCCGCAATTCCTGCGTCTACTTTGAATTCTATCTCGACTCGTACAGAACTTCCGCTAGGATGCTATTCTTTGTGAATATCGAACAATTGAATGTTGAAGAACATTAACTTTTATTGATAAGTGCTTTGCAATTACACTCAAACAACAATTACTTGAATATGTGGAGAAATCTAGTGATCGAAACAAGAGTCGAATCACTTATACATTTTTCTCACTAACACTTTGAACTAGCGAAATATATACAATTTTCACTCTCTATCACGTTATGCACTGTTACTATTCATTGCCCATGCATATTGCACTCTATCACCATAAAAATGGTTGGTTTTGAACCCTAGTTATAGAGTGCGAAGGGTTGCGTCTATCCAAACGAAGAATCGTGTCCATTGGCGAAGAGTTGCATCACTTCAATGTGATTGGATGTAAAGTTTCATCCTCATCTTAAATGGATAGGCACCTTTTCATAATTGGATTGCTTCCAAAAGGTGTCTTTTCATCTGACAGTTGATGGCGGTTGATCATTTTTATCTTGCGGTTGGTATTTGAGAAGAGTTGACAAAAAACCGTCACAAGTCGCGAGCGTGACTTACATGTCGCTATTGTGAACATTGGTTTTTAACTTTCTGCTTGTGAAGAATGACAAGTCACGACCGCGAATGGGTGTCACGATCGTGACATGTGCTTTTCTTAGTGATTCTTCTTTACAATTTTGCCAATCTTTGATAACTTCGATCCTAAGCCAATTCTTTGTATTTCACACATCTTTTTGCACCTTTTTCACTCTTTTTACATAGAATTTCATCTTTGATCATTTTACTCCCAAGATTCACCTAGTTTCTGCACTTGCATAAAAAACAACTACATACCACATGAAATCTTTTATATGAAGTATAAAATGACTTTAAACCATATCGATTTATGATTAAAAATATCAAGATAATAAGTGTAATCATATACTTATCATTTAGTCCTATTTTGTTTGCCCTCTTCTTTCAATAATTTTTTTCATAAATCCTATATTATATACACAGGGTTCATTAGCTTTTACCACAAAATCAATTTCTCGGATTGTCTCATCAAACATAATATTCCAACTCCTTGATGCTTGCTTAATTCCATAAATGGACTTCTGCAACTTGCATATTTTCAATGCATCCTTGGATGTAAAACCCTCGGGTTGTGCCATATACACATCCCTATCCAGATTTTCTTTAAGGAATGTTGGTTTCACATCCATCTGTCAAATCTCATAATCGTAATGAGCGACGATGGCAAGGAGTATCTTGATAGACTTTAGTATGGCTGTTGGTGAAAAGGTTTCATCATAGTTAATGTCTTTTTTTTAATTGTAAACTTTTGTAACCAGCCTTGCTTTATAGGTAATTACATTACTGCCCATGTCATTTTTTATTCTTGAAAACCCACTTACATCCTATGGGCTTAATCCCACTTGGAGTATCTATCAAGTTCCAAACTTGATTTTCATACATGAAATCCATCTTTGACCTCATGGTTGTAAACCATTTGTCAGACTCTGAGCCTTCCATTTCCTCCTTATAAGTCTTAGGTTCATCATCTTCCATAAGGAATAAATGTTTATAATGAGTGATGAGAAACCTGTATCACTCAGGAGCGATTGGAGCCCAACCTGACCTACGCAACATTGGTGTTATAATAGGATGTTCCATGCTTCCACTTTCTTGTGTAACAGGTGTAGGAACAATCAATTTATTATCTGTTTGACCTTCTTGAGTTCCTAACTCAAGATTGCTCCCACTAGCTTTTGCACTATGCTCCTTCTTGAGGAATTGAGCATTTCTAGAAACAACTACCTTTTGTTCCTTGGATCATAAAAGGTATAACCCATAGTCTCCTTAGGATAGCCTATAAATAGACACCTATCAGACTTAGCACCCAACTTATCTAAACTTATCCTCTTTACATAAGCGGGACATCCCCAAACTCTCAAGTGGGAAAGAGATGGTTTCTTACCATACCACAATTCGTATGATGTTTGATCAACTGATTTAGAGGGTACTCTATTTAGAATATAAACTGCGCTCTCAAGTTTATAACTCTAAAAGGATCTGCTGAGTTCTACTTGGCTCATCATGGACCGAACCAATCAAGTAGGGTTCGATTTCTCCTTTTTGATACTCCATTGTGTTGGGGTGTATAAGGAGGTGTCCACTAGGATAAAATACCATTATCCCTTAGATAATCCTAAAATTCTTGGCTTAAGTACTCACCGCCTCGATCAGATAGAAGGGTTTTGATACTTTTCCCAAGCTATTTTTCTACTTCAGTTCTGAACTCTTTGAATTTCTCAAAACTTTCAGACTTGTGCCTCATAAGGTACGGATAACCAAAACGTGAATAATCATCAATAAAGGTTATGAAGTAGACAAAACCCTCATGTGTCTTTACACTCATTGGACCACATACATCGAATGTATTATTTCCAAGGTATTAGTTGCACGCTGACCATTTCCTTTGAAATATTTCTTAGTCATCTTTCCCTTTAAACAAGGTTTGCACGCTCCATAGGATTTCCATTCCTTTGGGCCCAAGTCACCACATTTGTGTAACTTAGTTAAGTGAGTCTCATTTATATGGCCTAGATGACAATGCCAAAAGTATGTGGATTTCTCATTATCTAATCTCAATTTCTTAACAATGTTCATATTTAGAATTTCAGTTTTAGTAACTAGAACATAAATACCAATAACAGATATTTCACAAGCATAAAGAACATTATCACGTCGAATTTGACAATTATTATTAGAAAATAAAATATCAAATACCTCTGTTACTAAACGCGCAATAGAAATAATATTCTCAGTGATAGCAAGAATATAATAGAAATTGTAACTAAAACTAGGCCACTAGGGCAAACGAAGGCTATATGTCCCTATAGCTATTGCAGAAACCCGTGCTCCATTTCCAACTCTTAGGTCAATTTCCCTCTTTGCTAGCCTCCTACTATTCCGCAACCCTTGCATAGAAGTACATATATGAGTACTACAACCAGTATCCAATACCCATATAGACTCATAGAAAATTGTAAAGAAACTCTCTATCATGAACATACACCTGAAGTAGATGCCTCACTTGGCTTCTTCTTTACTTGTTCAGAAATCTGAACCTTGCAATCCTTCTTCTAGTGGCCGACCTTGCCACATTGTAAGTAGATATTTGCAGTTCCTTTATTACTTTTCTTCTTACCTATTTTCCTCTTGGCACTCAAACCCTTTCCAAAATGGGACCCACCCTTGGAAGGCTTGGTTTTCTCAACCAGAATTAAAACTTTTGGATCCTTTCAAATCTTAGGCTCTACCGTTTTCAGCATGTTGACCAACTCGGACAGTGTTGCATCGATTTTGTTCATATAATAATTAGTCACAAATTATGAATAAATATCAGTTAATGAGGTAAGAATCAGATCCACAAATAATTCGTGATCCATCACAAAACCTAGTCGAGTCAGCTTCTCTATATAACCCAATAATTTAAGAGCATGCTACGATGCTGAAGCGCTAGCCTGCATCTTCATCCCGAATAAGAGTTTTGATGTATCAAATCTCTCGAACCTAGCCTGCTCTGAGAAGAGCTCACAAAGATGGAGAATCATGGTATCTAAGTCCATGTTCTCATGTTATTTCTGAAGGTCAGAATTCATGGTTGCTAGCATTATGCATGCTACCGTTTCACAATCCTTTCTATACTTTTCCCATGCCTCATGTTCATTGGCATCAATTTCAGCATCAAGTTCATCAGGGAGGGGCTCATCCAAAACATAAGTTATCTTTTCAGATCTGAGGACTATCCTTGCCACCCTGAATCAATCAGTAAATTTTGAACCATCTAGTTTGTTATCAAGAATTGAGTGAAGGTTTTATGTTTGGATTCATTGTTCAACCTAGATATGGGATAGAAAGTGTTTAGACATTAGTATATGTACATGCATTTAATATAAGGTCTTTAATTAAATACATAATTCCTACTATTTTCTTGACATTCAAATAACCTCTTCTATTTAAATTTGGGAAATTTGGTCGAACCAATTTTTCTTAGTAGTTAGCATCCATAGCCACTCATCATGACCCCAGCTATAGTAGGTCAAGCCATAACAAGACAACCATGGTTGGAACCCATCTATTTGCATCCCATGCAATTGCTAATCTATTTGAGTTCTCTTTCTCGAGACGTGCGTACCCAATTGTACGACTCCTCAAATGTGTCCCTAATCTAGAATTAGCTCCAATGATATAGATAACTAACCCATTTTTATTAAGGCATTAACCCTATCTAGTCTCATGACCAAATACATGTTAAGGGAAAACATGTTATACATATCCTTACATCCGTTAATAAGATTCGTATCATGATTTATGATGGGAAGACAATCTTCCGTCTTAATATTGTTGTAGGGATTTTATTTGTGCTGCTAGTCTCGCCCTAGTCTAGGTATTATACGATGGATAAGATTATGATAATAATAATTCCCGGCTATTTTGAATCATTAATCTAAGGGAACATTCTCAAGACTGGTACATCATAATCATTCCATTATGCCAAGACACCACATAGCATGCAAAACAAACAAGGTCCATGTTTAAGTTCTTGCACCTATGTCTATATGTTTTAATTTAACAACTTAAACCACGTTTGTAAAACCATATGCGAAATCCAATTCCCATACTAGAAATCAACTAAGTTATAAAAGTAATACTGATGGAGATTTCCAGGTAGGAGAGGCCCCCTTAAAGTGAATGAGCAGCCAAGTCCAATCCTTGCCAAAATAACCACGGGCACTTCGGTTTGTTGTACCATAGAAAACTATGATTTAAAGATTTCATTCTTTAATTGAGTGAAGTATGGAATGACTCTCAATTAAAGCATTTACACGTGTGGTAAAACATTGTTAATTTATATGATAATCACCTAGACTAAGTTTGAGCAAAACCTTAATTTAGTTATCACATCATTTTCTATAACAGGAATTGAAACCTAAGTCATGCATAGCATAATTTAATCAATTCATAGAAAATATCAATTTCAACATATTATAATCATTCATGGATAGCATAAGGCAGGCTCTGACACCACTACTGGTTAATCAAGATAGTAATTGAACATGCAAACTTACAAGGCGGAATTTCAAAACTTAAAATTAACCTAAAATATCTCCTAAGCATGCCATGATTGATATAATCTAAGTTGAAACATTCCATAGATGCTATTAGGTTTATAAAACTTATTAAAAGAAACCTAACATCTAAGTTAAAAGCATTACCAGTTGATGCGTATCTTTCCCCTGGTGTGGTGTTCCCTTTAAGTAATTCGGCAGAACTCCGTTAGCACTAGCTTCCAATCTAGGATAGCCTCTATGGTTTGATCCGCATGGATCTTCACCAACCAAAACCTCCCTTAAGGAAGAACCCGTTGGTAGACAGTAGCTACTAAACCGCTCGAAGACCAACCCGAAAATATTAACTATGAAGGCTCACTTCAAAAAAAGAACCTTCTAAAGAATTATTACGATGTTGGAGAAACTCAAGGAGAATCTCGCAAAAAGCTCACGAAGAAAAGATGTCAAACTCAAAGAGAAAGGCTGAGCTGAAGTACAATTAAAATGAGAAGAGGAGTGGCTATTTACAGGGAGAGGGGAGTTCAAAACTCCCCTCATTTAGCAATGTGGGATGGGATTTCTCCCATCCCATAAACGGGATGACTGCACGAAGCTTCAAGCTCCGTGGGTTAACCCGCTTATGTAAGCTGTGCACAGCCTCCATAAGGTAAGCCCCTAGTTGGGCTTGCGGGCCTTCCCATAAGTCCAACTAGGCCCACCCAAGCGCTGTCGTAGGCAATGCTTGAGGGTCTGCTACCCGCGCGCTATTAGCCCGTGATCTATTTTGCTCGCAGGGCAGTCACACAAGCCTCACCTTGAACAACCCATGTTCATTGGGGCCCACTCACAACAGGAAAAATTCCCTTGCTCCCCTTAGTGCAATTTTCCCAATTTTCTCTTTTAATCCTTTTAATTATTAATCTTGTCCAACTAATTAATAATTCATCTAATGAATTCGACAACCTATATATTCTCGCTATAGACCCAGTCTATAGTTTCTTTACTTAGTCCGGTAAAGACCCAAAGTGTGAGACCTCATAGGATCCCGACGTATAGAGCTGTTAGAGGTTAACCTAAATTTGGCTTCCCATCAGGGAACCTTTAGGCTCAGTGTTCCAGATTGGTATGGAACCCGATAGCTCTAAAATATCAAATGGGCTTTCTAGCAAAGGCATATGATTTCATGATACTCGGAATGTCATTTGCTTAGGTTCTACAGTAATAACCAATACAATACACTCATTCCATCAGGTTAAATACCATCCAGTTTTTTGAGCTCGGATTAAGTGTTAGCTCATGTAATAATCATAGTTATTCTAGAATTAGATTTGTTCAAGAAGAACACCACTCGCCATAATGTATCAAGATTGACTAAAAACTCTTTCTGTCAATCCATATCACTGATAAGAGGTTTATGAGTGTGTCTCTTCAACAAGAGGCCCTAAGTTACATCTCCCATTATATTACTATATCAGGAGAGATAGATCCCATCTTGACTACTCAGCTTACCAACATGTGATCATCACTATACCCGTAATCACCCGTATTATCCTAATCGCCAAAGTATGAATAAGTATAACCCAAAGTATAGCAACTCCTATATAAGGTAACTAGTATCTCAGGTTTGAGGATACTTGTACTGCTACTGTAATAAGACATGACACCAACACATAGATATGGTTATTTCCAAGTGTCTATCTTATAGCGATCTCCAATGTATTACCCGAATACATTCATGTGTCAACTCAAGGTACCACCTTCAGCTCGTGAGATCGGCTACTAGTCTGTCCTCTTCATTGATGTCCAGTCTCAATGAAACTATGACTAGGGATATTTAGACTATTCATAGTAACACATATGTGCAGTTCTCACACCACATAGCTCACACTATGTCCTTGCACTTTTACGATAAGAAGTATTCATGGACTTTATCTTTTTAATGAGCATATAT